>CM035095.1:70884376-71191876 GCA_020205505.1 Panax japonicus | reverse complement strand
TCAAAACTAAGCAATTAATTTGGGACGGAGGGAGTACTAATTTTTTTTAGCTAAAAATTCAAACACACAATTTAAGTGAGAACACAAAAATGTCAGAGGATTTAGGGACAAATGATACTCTAGTGTTTAACACACTAGTATTTTATTTAAGGTGTGTTTGGATGTAGGGATATGGAGGAACAACTTGCTAAACTCATAGATTTTAACCATTCCCAACAATTAAATTAATATCAAATCTAATTTAAAAAAAATTAAACTCTTTTTGGTTAATATCTAGCTGATGATCAGTATCTTTGTTTTGTTATAAAATTATTGTAATATTTATATATTTTTTTATATTATACTATACTAATATATTAATTCTATTAATAATAAATTAATATTATGTATAATGATTTTTATATAAAGAAAATATTTTCAAATATCCTATTTAAATGAGTTTAAAAATCTATGATAAGCCAAGAAAATCACAAAGAGCATGAGAAGTGTGAAGCACAACTTCGTGGTGCACTTTAGTGCTCTTTAGGAGCACGTACTAAGCTACTGAAGTGGAATGATATGCGTAGGCTATTGCTGGCATAGTGCAGTAAAACTTGGTCTAGAATGGGTTAGTTATTTTCTTATTATGTGAATAATTGGTAGTAGTGAAATCCTTACTGTTATCAATTGTGCCCATGAGTTTAGGAGAGAGTAATTTTTCCTTTTTATGTGTTTAAATTATTTCGGTAAGCAGAAAGAGGATAAGTTCATTCAATAACAAATTACTGTGGTTTATTCTCACCTTAAGTAGAATCTTATTTACATAAAAATATAGCAGCTTTGACTGGGACCTATTATTGGTATCAAAGTTGTACAACTATGGCAACTAAATAGGAACGAATTGAACATCTTGAAGCGGAGCTCGGAGGACTTCTAAATAAACTGAGTCGGATGGAGCTTGGTATTGCGGAAAAGTTTTACTATATTGAAGACACCATCAACAAAATGCCAGAAGCCTTGCTTTCAAACAAAGAAGGGTCTAGCAGCAACGTTAATGACCGTAATTGTCGCTGTTGGGCCATGATATTTCATGCAGTGGGCCGAATGAATTGGGCTGAGTTATTTGGTTAACCCATTGGGTCGCTTCTATTGGGCCCGGTCAGTTGGACCAAGTCAATGGGTCACCTTTGTTTGATCTTCAAAGTGTTGGGCCGGATCAGTGGGTTTACCCATCAAATAACTAAATATCTTCACTTGGGCTTTGACTGATAATGATAACAAAGATAACAGTTGACTGTTATCTCTGTCATGCATTAATGTGGATGGGATTTTAGTTGGCCGGCGATGGAAAACAGTGATAAGATGTGGTGGGTGAATTGCGTGCAGTCGTCTGAGATCACCAGAGGTGGGGAACTGTGTCAGATGATAATAGGTGGCACAAGAAACAGTGCATGAGAGTATATGAGGGCAACAGCATCACACAAGAAAAGGTAACTGATATTTTTCTTTCTCTCAATACACTAGATATTTTTATCCTCCATTGTTAACCTTGTGATCACATGTACTGACTCTCACGCCGGAGCTATTCTCCGATGGTCGAAGCCGTCAAGCTTTTGGTGTTATCCTGTTTATTGTGCAGGATCGGACGTGTCTTATATGGTTCTCTTTCCTGGGAACGGCCTAGTTGTCATAATTGTGATTCTGTAATATTATTTGTGAATAATTAATTATTGATTCATATGATAAGGAAATATTTATTTTATATAAATGATGGATTTATTTATTTTATGTGATTATAATTGAAGGAGTTAATGTTGAGGTGTTTTATCTGTATTTTTGTCAGAATGGAGGTATTAAAAATCAAATCAGTATTTTTACGATATATTGCGTGAGTTATAATTTTTAATCTAACCGTTGGATCGTTGTGATTTTTGAATATGTTATATATATATATATATAAGTTGGGTATATGTCCACAAATTTTAAACCGTTAAAAATGAACGAATGATTTGTTATGAATTTTAAGAGGTGACTGCTTCGGAAATCGGGGTTATAAATGATTTTGGTGAAAAATTCTAGAATTGAGTGGGCCCCATTTGTGGTTGGTGAATAAATGTGCTGAATTTTATGTGGTGGGTGACAATAGTAGCAGGTAAAGCCATCAGGTAGCAGGTCAAGTCTGCTTCGGCGGGCTAACATTTTCCTATAAATAGAGGGCTAAGTTAGAATTGGAAATCACACCAGAAACAAAGTTTTCTCTCTTTCTCTCTCTATATTATCAAGCGTATTTTGTGAGTATTTAGATACTTTGAGAGTTGTTATTCAGTACAAGTTTCATTCAGCATCACTTCCGACCTTTCATTCCGAAGTACAGTTTCTTTGAGGTAAGGGATGTTATTTTCTTCATATATGATATTATTTCTTTCAATATCATTATGCCGAAATATTGATCTGAACTTTTAATCAAATTTAGAACTTGTTGTGTTAGGGTTACTATTCACGTATACGACACTATTCGCGTATACGGCACTATTCACAAATACGGCAGGCACTATTCACCGAAAAATAAAATTTTCTCTTTTTCTTCCAGATGTCTTTTATGGTTACTATCTTTGATTGTATCCATGTTTTGATCTTTATTTTTGAATTCTACTTCACACTTGGTTATTATGGAGTATTATTAAATTTGGATAAATCGAAATATAAATCCCTAATATTTGTCCTTATGTCTCACTGAATTCGTTCTCTAAAATATTTTTCATCATCCTCAGTCCTTAATGGTGATACATGATGAATATCTTCGGCCTGTAGTGCAAAGATGAATGATTACTTGATGAATATCTTTGGCCCGTAGTGCAAAGATGAACAGGTGTTGAGATGAACATGACCAACTGGTGATACAAATGAATATCTTTGGCCCGTAGTGCAAAGATGTATATTGATTGATGTTACAGGGATAAAATATTGATGATGGACTTTTAAATTCATAGATGATAGTAGATTTCATTCTCTACTTAACTCTTCTAATGAATTGTTATTTCCGCTGCAGTTGTGATCTAAAACTTGTTGTTTATTGTATTCTATCAGATTTTCCCTGTTGAAGACTAAGGATAATTTGTTGTATATTATCTTAGTCATAATGTTCTTTACTGGGCTAGTTGAGCTCACCCTTTTCCTTTTTGTTCCATTTTTCTTCTCAGGAGGTGAGAGTTTAACAGGGACTAACCGGGGTATGGAGTGATGATTCAAGATAGCTGTTTAGTAGTCCTCACTATTTGTAAAATAGTGCATCAATAATTGTAATGAGGACTTTATTTGGGTGTGGATATTGTCTAGAAGACAATATTGTATTTAAACTCACAGTATGCGTTTTCGTATTTTGCACGACAATTGTATTAATAAAGTTGTAGTTGTTTTTCTGTACCATGTATTTGGCGACTCAGAATGGGTGATTTATACCTATTTTGGGGGCGTCAAAGTTGATCCTTGATAAGTAGGTTTTATACCTACTTATCCGGTATCTATTACTTGAATTTGTTGCTTAAAATCATGTTTCTTAGTTAATTTTCATGCATTTCATGTTCATTTTGTAGGTTATACGTTTGGGAGCGGTGTGAGCGACTATTGGTAAGGAAAAGCAAGAAAAATGCAAGGAAAAAGCAATCCGGACATCGTTTATGCTTTCATGTTCAATTCATGTTCTTAGCTTGGAGCTTATACTATATTGTAGAAAGTTTTCTTAGCTTTTTGGAACATCTTGAATCATTCAAATCGGAGTTCAGATGAAAGAGTTATGACATTTCTACTAACGGACGTTAAACTTTGCCGTTTTGGGTGGTAATTTGTGTAGCAGTCACTTGCAGTCCAAATTTGACCATTATGCGTTTGTTATTTCTGAAAGATCAAAGAATGAAAGTTGTAGATCTCATCGATAGCTTCAATTTGATATGTCGCGGGGCCCGTAACTCCTCTCGGTTTAAAAGTTATGGCAGTTTTAGCAGAGGAGGTTCCAGCAGAAAATTAATTGGCAGTTTGCACCGTAGCCGGGGCTGGACATTTTTTTGCCTTAGGACCCAGCTGGGGCTGGGGTCCTGGGCGTTTTAGCAGTCCACTACCCAGCCGGGGCTGGGTTTTTACAAAGGAAAAAGCCAGCCGGGGCCGAATTTGAGTCCGAAAAGGATTGTTTCGAGTTGTTTGATTCAAGGACTTCCAAGAGGACTTAAAGACATGTACAAAAGCTTATAAAAGGAGTGGAATAACACAAATCAGAGGAGATTGTGTGGAGATTAGAAAGTTAGATGAAGAATTCCATTAGATTAGGTTAGAGTAAATTAGAGAAAAACACTAGTTCTAATTAGATTTGGAGATTGAAGCAACTTGGAGACCATTGAAGATTCAAAGTAGGAGTAAGGAGGGAGCATCAAATCTACAGACAATAGATTATATCTTCTCATCTTCTTCTATTTTTATCTTTTTAATGATAATTCAATTGTGGATTCTTATTTTTAATTCAATAATCATGAACTAATTCTTTCTTTGAGATTACAATAGATCTTATTGTGTAGTTTATTTTAATATACTTCGCTATCAATTATTATGTTCTATTGTAAGGATTGCCTATTATTATTTGGACTTAATTGTTTAATTGATTGGCCATCAATTACCGTGATAATCTATATGAACTCGAGAGATGAAGTATTGATTTAGATCTTATCATGATAACATGTGTTCAGGATTTTGTTAATAGCTTAAACTTGATGAGTGTTAAAGTAGAGATATGCTTGACATCGCATGTAATCGGATAGAGAACTTATTCTTCAACCTTCTTCAATTGTAATTCACATAGAGATATAGTGGGTTAGTTGATTAAGGTGTTTAACAAATTTCTATCTTAATTGTGGATTGACGTTAATATGGTATTAGTGCATCGAGAGGTGGTTAATACTACTTTAGTGTTCTTGATTAACAATTCAGGATAGAGAATAATTGATGAGAAGTGTGTTAACTTAAATGAAGCAATAAGTGAAGTTGTGATCTTAAATCTCCATAGTCTTAATTTAATTAGTGGAATAGTAGTTAATTTATATAGTTTGTAATTCATTTGTTTAAATAAGATTGAGTTGGTTACGGGTTAGTACTTGGTGATTTTTATTAAATAATTCTCTGTGGGAACGATACTCAACTTATCACTTTATTACTTGTTGACCACGTATACTTGCGTGTTGTGCGTAACTAGATTTTACCCAACAAATTTTTGGCGCCGTTGCCGGGGAATTAGTTTAATATTTTTTTTACCAATATTACTTTCAATCAAATTAGTCTTAATTTAAATATTTTTATTTTTAATTCTCTTCCTATATTTCTCTCTTTTCAGGTACCATGGATGACTTTGCGTATCAATGGCCATACACAAACATGACTCTATCAAGGGGAATGGAGATTGACAGACTCGCGACACTTTACACAATGTCATCACAGATTGAAGAACTTTCCAGGAGGTTGGACGTTGTTGTAGCCCAACATAATCGAAGGATAGCAGTTACTTGTAATCATTGTGCTGGTAATCACCCGAGTAATCAATGCACCATCAATCTTGGGCCGGTAGAGTATGGTGGTAACTACCTCACTCAATATGCATATGATAATTATGATCAAGTTTGGGGGTATCACCCGGATTCTTCATGGAGCTACAACTATCAATACCAATACTCTGCTCCAAGTCCAACATACACGCCGGAATTCTCATATTCACCTCCAATGCGACAAGAAGACAATTCAGAGTTTATGGAATTCATGTTAAGGGCTATAGCATAAAAAGAAGAGTTTATAAATAGTCAGGAGCTGTCAATCCAAAATTTTAATAATTGGATGGAAAACATTTCACAGCCTCAACCAATGGTCCTCAATACATGGCTTCCGAGACTGAAACAGAAAGTTCAACGCTGGGGGAATTATTGTCCAAGTTCATAGTAGATGAGGAGAAGATGAGTAATCAAGAATGGGAATATCAAAATCTTGCTGATCAGATAGAGCAAATGACCGAAGCCGTAAACAACCTTCCTCCAAACACTTTTCTTTATGACATGGATGACGAAATTGACGGAGAACCCGAACCAAATCAACAACTGGATGAGCCTCGAGATGTTGAAAAAGAGGAGACAAGTGGGGATAATGACAACAAGGTCGGTGAAGAACTAATTATGAGAACCAACGATGATGAGCCGATGTTATTTATGCCTCGAGTGCCTTCTCCTCCACAGTTCAAGAATCCGGTTAGATTTGTAAAACCTTGTCCGATTGGTAGTCATGTTGTCGGCAATACTCCTTGTGATGTAAAAGCGAGCACAACTTCGAAGCCATGGTGTGATGAGCTAGAGAAGATAGATGAAGAGATTGTTGTGTCTGACAAGCCTCAATGCCAGAATCTATTCGCAGACACAATGGAGAAAATGTCTAGATGTTGGACGTTCTTCAATGTAATCTTATCTAAACAAAGCATGCTAGGTGACTTTAACTCGATGACTATCACAAATGGGAACCTACCAAAAGCTATATTATTTCCGATGGATGGAGGGTTCCTCAACTTTCGAAGATGAATTGGATAGCATTGACCTGACAAAGTCAGGCTGAAAGACTATAAATCAAGCGCTGACTGGGAGACAACCCAGGAATTTTTATATTTATATGCTTTACTAGTTTATTTAGTAGATATGAATTAATTTTCTTATTAAGCTCTCTTATAATCTAATCCATGTTGTCTCTCTTCATTGCAGGTATTGGAGGTCCAATGGATAGCAAAATAATCATCGCAACCATCGCCAACATCAACTCACGCTTAGCTTATTACAGGGAAGTTCTCTTCTATTTATCGCTATATTCTTACAATGAGGACATTGTAATTTCTAAGTTTGGGGGAGTTTAGTTTAGTTCTTTATTGCATATTTATGTTATGTTATTTTGCATACGTTGTTAATTTAGTTTAGGTTCATGTTGTTTGCATTCATGTAGTACAATTGCATAAGTAGTTGCATTATAGTATAGTTTGAATAGCATTATATTCAATTTATTTTTTTTTGTTAAAAAAAATCAAAAAAAATTTTTTAGTTAGTTACTATGTTCATCTTGCATGAGTCCAGCTATTTGATATTTATAGTTTATTTTGGCCAATAATGAGAATGGGATTGAGTAGACAAGTAGCGTACTGACTATTAGAGCTTTGATGTAATTTCTTGTTATGAATTGAGTCTTTTTCTATTTGAAACTGGCATAATAAGGATATCACAGTAAAAACAACTCGTTGATTGATTGATATTGATACATAATGAGACTCTAAAGGATAATGCTAGTTTGAATGAAAGAATGACAAGAACAAGTAGTGATGGCTAAAGTTAAACAAGAACCTAAGTTTAGAGGAATATGTGAGATATATAAGCTATTGAAAAAAAAAGAGAAGCGAAAAAATAAAAATGAATAAACACCGTAGCGTTCTTGTCTAGTTTTGTGGCCATTGTTACTTGAGTAAGTAAGCCTGAGGGGATTGTATTTACACCTAGCGCCATAGGTTCTTAATGGTCTGGGAGTCGTTGGTCGAAAGCTCGTTAAGGTAGCATTGAAAAGCCTAAGGGAATAAGACATTGCATAGTTATGTGTATATAAACCAAAAGAAAAAAAAGAGAGAATAAAACGGGAAATAAGAGCAAAAAGCCCCCGTAGATGAAAATAAAGCATAAGTATCCCATGTTAACCCTCGATATTGGTAATTGTTTGATTTTAGTTGGATCTAGCTTATTTTTGGATTTCATAAGTTTACACTTTATGATGCCTTCGAAGAGACTTGTTATGTGTTAAATTTAATTTTATATCAGTTAACATTGTTGTGGAGCACACACGCACTATACCAGTGATAACAATTTAAGACTTGATGATTGACTAGGAAATTGTTGATTGGTTTTGATATGAAGTATTATCGTGTTTGCTTGATTGCTCTAAGGCCGAGTGAATAGATTTGTGTTTATCAATACTGCTGGATTCGTAGGCATGTAGATTAGTTGCATTTCATTGCATTGCATTGCATTATGTTGTGTTGCTTGAGGACAAGCAACGGTTTAAGTTTGGGGGTATTTGATAAGTAGGTTTTATACCTACTTATCCGGTATCTATTACTTGAATTTGTTGCTTAAACTCATGTTTCTTAGTTACTTTTCATGCATTTCATGTTCATTTTGTAGGTTATACGTTTGGGAGCGGTGTGAGCGACTATTGGTAAGAAAAAGCAAGAAAAATGCAAGGAAAAAGCAATCCGAACATCGTTTATGCTTTTATGTTCAATTCATGTTCTTAGCTTAGAGCTTATACTATATTGTAGAACGTTTTCTTAGCTTTTCATAACATTTTGAATCATTCAAATCGGAGTTCGGATGAAAGAGTTATGACATTTCTACCAACGGACGTTGAACTTCACCGTTTTGGGTGGTCATTTGCATAGCAGTCACTTGCAGTCCAATTTCGACCATCATATGTAAGACCCCAACTTATTATTAATGAAATTTAATTTTCTCTATTTATTATTTTGAAATAGTAAGGGTTGATTTGATTAATGTGGATAGTTATGGGTAAAATACGCAAATATTTCAAAATAAGTAAGTGGTTATAAAATATTCATTGTTGTCGGGGAATATTCGTTTGGTCGTGGAATATTTTTTTTGTCGGGGAATATTCATACGACGACGCAGTCTTTTGTGGGCCCCATAACGGAAAGCGATTGGATGAAGAAAACGACAAATATAAGTTGTTTAAAAATAACGGCGTAGTTGTTACCGTTAATACTGTTAAAATACTTGGTGGTTAAAACACAATAGCACACGGTATTGCACCAATTATTGATTCTTACGTAAGAAGGCACTACTCAATAATTGTTACAGTAATTACTGTTTAGTATTTTATTTTATTGATTTAATAATTGCTGCGTTGATATTTTATATTGATGTTGTTTCAATAATTGTCATTACACATTATTTTTTATTATCGAAGCAATAATTCATATTATCTGAATAATATTATTAGATAACATTATTGGCAATGTCTAGAAAGTTCTGTCTAAGGAGAGGTTTGGTCACCTAATTGCGCGCCAGTAAGGAGAAATTCTTATTGGAAAGCCCTCTCTTTCTTGGGAACGGCCTTGTTGCCAGTATTGTGATTCTGTAATATTATTTATGAATAATTAATTATTGATTCATATGATGAGAAAAATATTGATTTTATGTAGATATATATGGAGAAATTTTTTTTAATGTGACAATTGTCGAAAATTGAAATTTTATCTTTTTCTGATAAAATAATTCATTTAAATATATTATTATATTTTAATAATATAATAATGATGATATTTTATGATGAATGTGGGATATATGAGTATATGTGGATGAGGAGTATTTTTGTTGCCAAAAAATATTAAAAGCATGTTTTATGTGTCAGTGGACCTCATTTCTTGACTGAAATTTGATTATAGTTTGTAAAATTGTCCGTTTGTAGATTTCGGTCAATTTTTGTTTAGAATTTGGAAAAACGTTCTTCTGCAAAGTTGTAGAGAATTTAATTTCCTATAAAAAGACGCGAGATTCGAATTTTCTGATAAAAGGGCTATTTATTATGAATTATTGAAGTTCCGAAGCTCCGAAATAATTGATTTTTGGAAGTTTTAATTATGTTTTTCAATAAAAACGTTTTTGGTGAGTTTGTGAGCCTCATTTAACATGTGTAGGAGCTGAATTCAGTTGGCAAGTGTGCGTATGAGGTTTTGGAAAATATATATTAATATTATATTAAATTTTTTGCTTTGGTGTTCTAAGCAATTTCTTATAAATAGGGTGCTTAGGTTAGAATTGAAAATCACACCAGAAACTGAAGTTTTTTCTCTCTCTATATATATTATCGAGCGTATTCTTGTGAGTATTTTGAGTATACTTTGAGTATTGCTATACGGTGCAAGTTCAAGTCATAGCCTATATTCGGTGTTTCAACTAGAAGTACTGTCTTTCGAGGTAAGGGATATTATTTTCTTCTCAAATGATATTATTTCTTCAATATCATTATGCCGAAATATTGGTTGGAATTTTTATCAAATTTGGAACTTTTTCATGTCGGGGTTACTATTCACGAGTTACTATTCATGGGTTATTATTCACGAGTTATTATTCACAAGTACTATTCACGAAGCATGATGATGTTTTTTGTGAAATTTCTATCTTTTGGTGTCGGAGTTACTATTCACGTATATGACACTATTCACGAATACGGCACTATTCACCGAATAATGAAATTTCTTCTTTTCGTCCAAAATATCTATTATGGACATTAGCTTTGATTGTATCCATGTTTTGATCATTCTTGAATTTTACCCCACTCTGGTTATTTATGAAGTATTTTTGAATGAGAATTGTTTAAAGTACGAATCCTTAATACTTGTTCTTTTGTTTCAATGGATTCGTTTTCTTTAAAATATTTTTCATCATCCTTAGTCCTAAATGATGATATTACTGAATATCTTTGGCCTGTAGTGCAAAGATGAATGATTTCTTAATGAATATCTTTGGCCCGTAGTGCAAAGATGAACAGATGTCGAGATGAATATGACCGACTGATTAATATCTTTGGCCCGTATTGCAAAGATGAACAGGTGTTTAGATGAACATGACCAACTGATGAATATCTTTGGCCTGTAGTGCAAAGATGAATATTTGATTCCAGATATATATTGATTGATGTTACAGGGATAAAATATCGACGATGAACTTTTAAATTCATATATAGAAGATAGTAGTTTGCATTCTCTACTTAACTCTTCTAATGAATTGTTGTTTCCGCTGCAGTTGTTGATTTAAAACTAGTTGTCTATTGTATTCTATTAGATTTTTCCCTGTTGAAGACTAACGATAATTTGTTGTATATTATCTTAGTCATAATATTCTTTACTGGGCTAGTTGAGCTCACCCTTTTCCTTTTTGTTCCATTTTTCTTCTCTGGAGGCGAGAATGTAGCGAGTACTAGTCGGGGTATGGAATGAAGGTTCTAGAGAGAGTTGTTTAGTAGTCCTCACCATTTTTATAAAATAATGTATCAATAATTATGAAGGGGATTTATTTGCGTGTGGATATTGTCTAGACGACAATATCTGTATTTAAACTCACAGTTTATATGTTGTAATAATAAAAGTTGTAGTTATTTCTGTACCATGTATTTGGCAACTCAGAATGGGTTGGATGGAATGGACCTATTTTGGGGGCGTCACAGTTGGTATCAGAGCTTAGGGATATGATCTCTGGCGGAGATCGGAGAATAGAACTAGGAGGGGAGAGACGAGTAAATCCTTCGCTAGTGTGTCCTACCTAAGCTTATTTGTTAGTTGGTCAGTATATAGGGATATTATGTGATATATTGATTTCCTTAATTAACCCTTGTTTTATGACAGTATTTGAGAATGTCGACTGAGAATATTAACAGTGGAAATGAGATCAGTGAAGATGCATGTACTTACCAACGAGTGATAAGAATGGGAATAAGTAGACAAGTAGCGTACTGACTATTAGAGCTTTGATGTAATTTCTTGTTATGAATTGAGTCTTTTTCTATTTGAAACTGACATAATAAGGATAGCACAGTAAAAATAACTTGTTGATTGATTGATATTGATACATAATTGGACTCTAAAGGATAATGCTAGTTTGAATGAAAGAATGACAAGAACAAGTAGTGATGGCTAAAGTTAAACAAGAACTTAAGTTTAGGGGAATATGTGAGATATATAAGCTATTGGAAAAAAAAGAGAAGCGAAACAATAAAAATGAATAAACACCGTAGCGTGCTTGTCTAGTTTTGTGGCCTTTGTTACTTGAGTAAGTAAGCCCGAGGGGATTGTCTTTACACCTAGCGCCCTAAGGTCTTAATGGTCTGGGAGTCGTTGGTCGAAAGCTCGTTAAGGTAGCATTGAAAAGCCTAAGGGAATAAAACATTGCATAGCTATGTGTATATAAACCAAAAGAAAAAAAAAAGAGATAATAAAACGGGAAATAAGAGCAAAAAGCCCCCGTAGATGAAAATAAAGCATAAGTATCCCATGTTAACCCTCGATATTCGTAATTGTTTGATTTTAGTTGGATCTAGCTTATTTTTGGATTTCTTAAGTTTACACTGTATGATGCCTTCGAAGAGACTTGTTATGTGTTAAATTTGATTTTATATCAGTTAACATTGTTGTGGAGCACACACGCAATATACCAGTGATAACAATTTAAGACTTGATGATTGACTTGGAAATTGTTGATTGGTTTTGATATGAAGTATTATCATGTTTGCTTGATTGCTCTAAGGCCGAGTGAATAGATTTGTGTTTATCAATACTGCTTGATTCGTAGGCATGTAGATTAGTTGCATTTCATTGCATTGCATTGCATTGCATTATGTTGTGTTGCTTGGGGACAAGCAACGGTTTAAGTTTGGGGGTATTTGATAAGTAGGTTTTATACCTACTTATCCAGTATCTATTACTCGAATTTGTTGCTTAAACTTATGTTTCTTAGTTACTTTTCATGCATTTCATGTTCATTTTGTAGGTTATACGTTTGGGAGCGGTGTGAGCGACTATTGGTAAGGAAAAACAAGGAAAATGCAAGGAAAAAGCAATCCGGACATCATTTATACTTTCATGTTCAATTCATGTTCTTAGCTTGGAGCTTATACTATATTGTAGAACATTTTCTTAGCTTTTCAGAATATCTTTAATCATTCAAATCGGAGTTCGGATGAAAGAGTTATGACATTTCTACCAACGGACGTTGAACTTCACCGTTTTGGGTGGTCATTTACATAGCAGTCACTTGCAGTCCAATTTCGACCATCATGCGTTTGTTATTTCTGAAAGCTCAAAGAATGAAAGTTGTAGATATCATCGATAGCTTCGATTTGATAGGTCGCGGGGCCTGTAAATCCTCTCGGTTTAAAAGTTATGACAGTTTTAGCAGAGGAGGTTCCAGCAGAAAATTAATTGGCAGTTTGCACCTTAGCCGGGGCTGGACGTTTTTGTGCCTTAGAACCCAGCCGGGGCTGGGGTCCTGGGCGTTTTGGCAGTCCACTACCCAGCTGGAGCAGGGTTTTTACAAAGGAAAAAGCCAGCCGGGGCTGGCCTATGCGAAAAAGAGTAGTTTTTTTCCGAATTTTAGTCCGAAAAGGATTGTTTCTAGTTGTTTGATTCAAGGACTTCCAAGAGGACTTAAAGACATGTACAAAGGCTTATAAAAGGAGTGGAATAACACAGATTAGAGGAGATTATGTGGAGATTAGAAAGTTAGAGGAAGAATTCCATTAGATTATATTAGAGTAAATTAGAGAAAAACACTAGTTCTAGTTAGATTTGGAGATTGAAGCAACTTGGAGACCATTGAAGATTCAAAGTAAGAGCAAGGAGGGAGCGTCAAATCTATAGACAATAGATTATATCTTCTCATCTTCTTCTATTTTTATCTTTTTAATGATAATTCAATTGTGGATTCTTAGTTTTAAGTCAATAATCATGAACTAATTCTTTCTTTGAGATTACAATGGATCTTATTGTGTAGTTTATTTTAATATACTTCGCTATCAATTATTATGTTCTATTGTAAGGATTGTCTATTAGGATTTGGACTTAATTATTTAATTGATTGGCCATCAATTACCGTGATAATCTATATGAACTCGAGAGATGAAGTATTGATTTAGATCTTATCATGATAACATGTGTTCAGGATTTTGTTAATAGCTTAAACTTGATGAGTGTTAAGGTAGAGATATGCTTGACATCGCATGTAATCGGATAGAGAACTTATTCTTCAACCTTCTTCAATTGTAATTCACATAGAGATATAGTGGGTTAGTTGATTAAGGTGTTTAACGAATTTCTATCTTAATTGTGGATTGACGTTAATATGGTATTAGTGCATCGAGAGGTGGTTAATACTACTTTAGTGTTCTTGATTAACAATTCAGGATAGAGAATAATTGATGAGAAGTGTGTTAACTTAAATGAAGCAATAAGTGAAGTTGTGATCTTAAATCTCCATAGTCTTAATTTAATTAGTGGAATAGTAGTTAATTTATATAGTTTGTAATTCATTCGTTTAAATAAGATTGAGTTGGTTACGGGTTAGTACTTTGTGATTTTTATTAAATAATTCTCTGTGGGAACGATACTCAACTTATCACTTTATTACTTGTTGACCACGTATACTTGCGTGTTGTGCGTAACTAGATTTTACCCAACAATCTTACAGCAATTTGACATTGTCATGTGATGCAAAAGTCTGTCAAAGGTCAGGGAATTGCGAATCAACTGGCCGCGGCACCTGCAGCGGATTACAAACCCTTAGAAACATACTTTCCTGACGAAGGAGTAATGAAAATTCAGTTATAACATCAGTACGATATATGCCGTACGTGGAGAATGTATTTTGATGGAGTTGTTAATTCATAAGGCTCTGGAGCTGGAGCAGTTTTAATATCCGGTACGGGGGAGCAGTATCCCGTCGCCATCAAATTGCAGTTTGTCAGCACCAACAACACAGCTGAGTATGAAGGTTGTATCATGGGGCTAAAACTTTCCCGTTCAATGGGCATCAGGCGGTTAACTGTCTTTGGAGATTCCGAATTGGTAGTTAAGCAATCCACAGGAATCTATCAAACCAAATAATTACATTTACTGCCTTACCATCGGCAAGTTCTACAGATGGCTTTGGAGTTTGAAGGAATCTCCTTTCTACACGTTCCTCATAATAGGAATGATTTTGTAGATGCATTAGCAACGTTGGCCTCCTTGGTTTACATACCTGACAAGGAAAACATGCCAAGCATCACGTTTGCTATGCAAAAAGCCCCAGTCTATGAGAATTATATTGGAGAAGTATCAGATGAGCTACCTCCCATCCACAACCCTTGGTATCAGCACATCAAGGAGTATCTACGAGATGGATCTACACCTGCTGAGGCGAGCCTAACTAAGAAGAGGCGGATTCATCGACTTGCTATGAAATTCTACCTGAGCGGAGATGCACTCTATAAAAGAGATGCAGGATTAGGTCTCCTCAGATGTCTGGATAAAGACCAAGCTCAGAGACTCATGGATGAAATTCATGGTGGAGTATACGGCCTCACATGAGCGGACCCCTACTTGTCAAGAAAATTCTCAGAACGGGACAATATTGGCTTACACTCAAAGCTGACTGTGATGCTCACGTCAAGAGGTGCTATCAATGCCAGATTCATGGGAATGTTATCCCCGCCCCTCCAAGGGAACTCCATAATATAAGTTCGCCATGGCCCTTCTCAATGTGGGGAATGGATGTGATCGGGTCCATCGAGCCCAAAGCCAGTAATGGACATCGATTTATATTCACCATGATCGACTACTTCACCAAATGGGTAGAAGCAGCCTCCTTCCCCAGGGTTACTAATGAAGTTATCATTGCTTTCATCAGAAACAATGTCGTGTGTCGATATGGACAACCAGAGGTCATTGTGTCAGACAATGCTAAGAACCTCAACAACAAAATGATGGAGGAGTTCTGATATAGGGAATGGAAAACTGTACATACATTCCTAAGTATATCATCATCTAATACATCTATGTACAGTTAAAATACAGGGAAATGGGGTAAAGCTACCCATCATACAACAAAGGCCTATCAAAAGATATAGTGAGAATGGGGCGAAGCTACCCAGCAGCTAACAGAGGCCTATCAAAAGAGATAGCGAGAAATACATCAGAAAAAGTCAATAATGTCGATGTCTACATCATCTATCCTGTCCACCTAATGTAACTCCTCCTGAGTCACTGGATCTCTATCTACAGGGATGTCAGGCCGATACAAGGGAAGATCTGCGCCGGAAAAACTATATGGGTCACCTGAGGGACCAGCGCCAGAGCTGGAAGGATCAAAAGTATCTACCTCTGCAGGATCTCTGCCCAAATGCCAAATGAAAAGATGTGACCAGTCCAGCTGCCTAGTCAATATGTCAATCTGTGTCACATGAGTTGGATCTTTGACACAGGCTAGCCAATCCGTCATCATCACGGATCCTGGAACCATATCCCCCACAAACTGTGTGGCGCGGTTCTGAGCTCCAATGGAATGAGGAATCCACCAATGATGGAACATCTCCTGAGAACAGGGGCCCTCTGACAATGTAAAACCGTCAATCCCCATCAATGGGATGTCAATGACGGGTGACTACGAAACAGGCCAATAACGCCTGGTAGGAGGCAAGATCGCCATGCGAATCTCTCTTGTAGTGCTCCTGATAGCACGCTCTCCTAAATAAAGCTCCCATCCTCCATCTGTGAAGAGAGGAATCCTGCAGGTGGAAATGATGTACTCTACTCCAGTCGGGTACCCATCCTCAAAACCAACTCCCAAATGCTCTCCAGAGTAGGGGAATCTATGTGATGACATCAGTTGTCAACAACTCCAACTGTAGGCGACAATGAGTGAAACCCTCAGCAACAGGGACCTCCGCAAGTATGGAATGATGCCATCTCCGTCCTCGTGGATAGGTGTCTAAACCTAACATGCTCACAGGACGCAAACAAGAAAGCCTCTCATAGGCCCAAATCTGCCAACACAAAGGCAAACATCTGCTGCCAGTCAACACTCTTAACCTATACATGGGAAAAAACAAGAGAAACACTCACCAGCAAAAATGAGTAGAATCCTAACCACGCCTCAGTCAAGCCCTGTGATCCCATGCGCATTCCCCTGAGGAAATAGGCAAAGGTATATGAACCCCAATCATACTCTCCTATACGGTCCACGTGTCGAGTGGCGCTGATCAAAGCAAAGGACACCGTAGAAGAGTTATCTGCTATGAAGCAGCCCCTAATGATCATCAGGAACAATCGTCGGAAAATGTGATCCTTGACTCTCACATCATTGGGTATAGGCTCACTCAACAGCCCGCTCATAGCATCTACGCTTAAAGGACCTGTACGAACAGTCCTGCCCTTGAGCGCCTCCGCCAGAACTCCCAACAAGGATCTGACGGCAATAAAGGTGATATTTGTCGTGCAAGGCATCAGCTCCCCTCTAAACTCCATACCTGTGATAAACTGCCAATCCATCGGCGTCATCATCACCTCGCAGTCTAGCAAATGGAGTGACTGAGTCTGGTGAAACCACCGCTCAGACAATGCCCTGAGGTAACCCCAAGGAAAGCGACGGGGTAGAATGGAGAAGAACCTCCCGAATCCCCAGCCATGGACGATCGCTCTGTAGTCATCATGCAAGGCCTAATACATAAAGTGGATGCTAAACCAGTTCCCTTGAGGCTGTGTGAAGCCGGGAACCTACATCAAATGCAGATCAATATCAGACTCCTTGACTCCTCATCAATAGGAAATAAGGAAGATTAAAGATCTAACTTCATACCTCGTTTGCGTGCAGGTATACTGAAGGATGCCTACTCAAGTCACCCAGAAGATCTGGGTTCGCCACTTGAATACTTGGCAATTCCCTACGGGGAACACGTACAGCAGGAGCAGGAACCTCGATCGGTGCATCCTCTTCCTCGTCCTCGACATTCGGCACTTCAACCCGAATAGGACGTATCACCGCCTCCGCCAAACGACGAGGCTGTCTAACAGAACGGCACTGAGGCTCTTCAAAAGCCCTCCTCTGTACACCAAAAGTATGTACACAATTTATATATATATATATATAATTGTTGTCGGACATATCCGATGAGCCTGGATTCACATCCGGAGCGTTTACTACTTTTATATATATATATATATATATATATATTTACATTCATGTTCGTCCTGGAGTTTACTTCGTCGCCTTTTACAGCTTTATTTACATTTCGTCCTACCTAGAGTTTACTTCGTGGCAGTTGATCGCTTTTACAGCTTTATTTACATTTCGTCCCACCTGGAGTTTACTTCGTGGTGATTGATCATGTCCATATATATATATATATATATATATATATATATATATATATATATATATATATATATATTTACCGTTTTATATATTTACATTTTCGATCCCCCATGGAGTTGCTTCGTGGTCGCTGATCATGTCTGTATATATATATTTACAGCTTTTATATATATAACTGCTTACTGCTTTCCATACAAATTGCAGTATCATGTGAGCCTAGGAATCATGTGATCACAGATTCAGTCTACTGAATCTAGATTCGGTTCCCATGATGGACATTTTCCAGCTGTAAGCAGCCTGTATATTATTTTACAATGTCTGAATTTCCTTGGATGGCTGTCATGCCCATGAGGAGCTCAACACTGCTGTATATTATTTTCTCGAGAATGTTTCGCATCTCGAAAATAAAAGCAAACAAGCCAAACATTTAACTATAAAATGGAAGTATAAAAAGGTCTCAATTCCTATTGAGCACAGGGTTTGAAAAACCTCTTTTACAAAACGTCATTGTTATATCTTGGTTAAAACTGAATTTTTCCATAAAATTTAAACCTTGTGTATATAGATGCGAACGAGGCCTCGTACTACTTTCAAATAACTGCACATTGATCCACACACACACACAAACACACATTCATATAATAATTTCTTTGAAAAGTTGCGGTCACCGTGGTAACACGGATGTCGGGGGGTGCCTAACACCTTCCCTCCGCATAATCAAGCCCCCGGACCCAAAATGAATCTCAGTTTCACATACCCGTCTAGCAGTGTCAAATCACTAGGTCAATGTGCAAACCTTTTTTGGTTGCATTGGTGCAACTAGTTAAATACACCAACTGGCGACTCTTAAAGTCAAATCGTCGACATTATACATGTTAGACTTTTTTCACTTATTTTTTCAAACAAATCTCACATTAACATGAGAACACCAAAGAACAAGTAACGAAAAGGGACACTCAAAAATCCCGACGTCGACAATAAATAACTGTGTCATGTCAATTATTGATTTAATAATATAAAATATTGTGCAGATGATACTGCGACAATAATTGAATATGAGATACTATGCAGCAACTACTGTGATAATTATTGAATGAAACTGAGTGACTTCTTATGTAAGCATCAATAAACAGAGATACTGTGCAATACTGCGTGCTACTGTGCAACAATGCATATTACTGTACTTTTATCACCGGGTATTTCAACAGTTTAACGGTAAAAGTTTTGCTGTTATTTTTATAAAAAGGTTATTTTTGTCGCTTTCTATATCCGATAGTTATTCCGTTGTGGGGTCCACCAATGATTACGTCGTCGAACGAATATTCCCCGACAAAAAGAATATTTTCCGACCAAACGAATATTTTCCGATAAAACAAATATTTTATTACAACTTGCTTACTTTGTAAAATTTGCACTTTACTATTTAGAATAATATTTAGAAAAATTAAATCTTTATTCATAAAAAGTTGGAGTCTTACAAAAACAGCGCTAACAGTTGCTAGAATAGTTGATTGTATTGTTGTGAATTCAAACTCACGAAATACACACAAATAAACATACATACATCATTGTAAGAGATATAAAATATGAATACGAGAATTTATATGAAAATTCAATTGGGAAAAAATCACGGTAAGAGATAAGAAATCTAATATAAAATAATAATTGAAATACAAATGGTTTATTTGTGTTATATCCCCAAAACTCGCTTATTGCTGTATTTATAAATGTCATATCCACCCGAATTCAATTAGAAGTAGAAATCCTTTTTAGAATCACCTTGTAATTGTAATTAATGGCTGATCGATTACTTTCCAAATAAATCTTATTATCATATTAAATAAGGAAACACAATCTTATTTTAATAAGTATTCTTCCACTATTTGAGCATGTTGTCAAAATAAATATATATAGGTCAATACGAAATTTGATCAATTAAATAAATTGGGTTACACATTAACTAGACCCAAATAATTATATTCTAACAAATAATATTATAAAAAATTATACATCTTTTTATACATAACATGAAAAATAGTATATTCAATTATACAAAATTATGTTGTATTTGTATGATAATTCAGCTATTAGAGCATTACAACAGTTTTCCTAATTAACTATCTATCCCCAATTTTGAAGAATAAATCAACAAATCATTATCCAACAGTTTCCTTATCCTTATTTGACTCTCTATTTTAATTCTTATATAAGATTTTACTCCCGAGAATGAGGGAATTAAAAGACCGTTCGCTATATATACAAAATGATAGTTTACACCCTTATTTAAGTGGACAACTTATCAATCATACACATCTTGACATTTTTTTACTACTTCATTTTCAAATTATAAACTTAATATTGATTTTTTAAAAAAATAATTTCAAACGTATTCAAATTTAAACTTGATATAAATTTATTTAATTTATGTCAATATAATTATAAATATTATAAAATACTATTAATTATAAAAATTATTATTATAAAAATTTAAATGAATCATATTAAAGTTAAATTTAAAAATATCATAAATTAACTTTTTAAAATTTATTATTGATCTTATGTATATTTACAACTACAATCCATTCAATACTCACTCCATAAATTACTTGAAATTTAAAATAAAATAAAAATTATTTTACAGTGAAATATAATTGATAGATACTCTCTATTTTATAAATTATAAGATTATTATTAATTTGATGTTTTGACCGTTAGAACTTTTAAATTTAATTATTTAAGAAATTAATATAAAGAATTTGTTGGGTACGTACCGAAAAAATTTAATCCCTATTTTGCGATTCCTATTTAAATATGTATATACTAGCTGGGTCCCGTGCCTCCGACACTGTATGGACAATATGATTTATTTCAAATTTTGAACGACCAAAATAATTTATTGAGTGAGCGGAAAATTTAAAGTCATTTGTATTTTATTAAATTATTATTAGATTATTAGATAGATAGATGTATTTTATTAGATAGATGTATGAACGGTGAGATTTATCCCAAAATTTGGACGGCCCAGATGATTTATTGAGTGAACGAAAAATTCAAAATTATTTGTATTTTATTAGATAGACTAGCTGGGTCCCGTGCCTCCGGCACTGTATGGACAATATGATTTATCTCAAATTTTGAACGACAAAAATAATTTATTGAGTGAGTAGGAAATTTAAAGTTATTTGTATTTTATTAAATTATTATTAGATTATTAGATAGATAGATGTATTTTATTAGATAGATATATGAACGGTGGGATTTATCTCAAATTTTGGACGGCCCAGATGATTTATTGAGTGAGCGGAAAATTCAAAATCATTTGTATTTTATTAGATAGACTAGCTGGGTCCCGTGCCTCCGGCACTGTATGGACAATATGATTTATCTCAAACTTTGAACGACCAAAATAATTTATTGAGTGAGCGAAAAATTTAAAATCATTTGTATTTTATTAAATTATTATTAGATTATTAGATAGATAGATGTATTTTATTAGATAGATGTATGAACGGTGGGATTTATCTCAAATTTTGGACGGCCCAGATGATTTATTGAGTGAGCGGGAAATTCAAAATCATTTGTATTTTATTAGATAGATATATAGATAGATGTATTTTATTAGATAAATGTATGAACGGTGTGATTTATCTCAAATTTTGGACGGCCCAGATGATTTATTGAGTGAGCGGGAAATTCAAAATCATTTGTATTTTATTAAATAGATTGATGTTTTGACCGTTAGAACTTTTAAATTTAATTATTTAAGAAATTAATATAAAGAATTTGTTGGGTACGTACCGAAAAAATTTAATCCCTATTTTGCGATTCCTATTTAAATATGTATATACTAGCTGGGTCCCGTGCCTCCGACACTGTATGGACAATATGATTTATTTCAAATTTTGAACGACCAAAATAATTTATTGAGTGAGCGGAAAATTTAAAGTCATTTGTATTTTATTAAATTATTATTAGATTATTAGATAGATAGATGTATTTTATTAGATAGATGTATGAACGGTGAGATTTATCCCAAAATTTGGACGGCCCAGATGATTTATTGAGTGAACGAAAAATTCAAAATTATTTGTATTTTATTAGATAGACTAGCTGGGTCCCGTGCCTCCGGCACTGTATGGACAATATGATTTATCTCAAATTTTGAACGACAAAAATAATTTATTGAGTGAGTAGGAAATTTAAAGTTATTTGTATTTTATTAAATTATTATTAGATTATTAGATAGATAGATGTATTTTATTAGATAGATATATGAACGGTGGGATTTATCTCAAATTTTGGACGGCCCAGATGATTTATTGAGTGAGCGGAAAATTCAAAATCATTTGTATTTTATTAGATAGACTAGCTGGGTCCCGTGCCTCCGGCACTGTATGGACAATATGATTTATCTCAAACTTTGAACGACCAAAATAATTTATTGAGTGAGCGAAAAATTTAAAATCATTTGTATTTTATTAAATTATTATTAGATTATTAGATAGATAGATGTATTTTATTAGATAAATGTATGAACGGTGGGATTTATCTCAAACTTTGGACGGCCCAGATGATTTATTGAGTGAGCGGGAAATTCAAAATCATTTGTATTTTATTAGATAGATATATAGATAGATGTATTTTATTAGATAAATGTATGAACGGTGTGATTTATCTCAAATTTTGGACGGCCCAGATGATTTATTGAGTGAGCGGGAAATTCAAAATCATTTGTATTTTATTAAATAGATATTAGATTATTAGATAGATAGATGTATTTTATTAGATAGATGTATGAACGGTGGAATTTATCTCAAACTTTGGACGGCCCAGATGATTTATTGAGTGAGCGGGAAATTCAAAATTATTTGTATTTTATTAGATAGACTAGCTGGGTCCCGTGCCTCCGGCACTGTATGGAGAGTGAAATTTATCTCAAACTTAGGACGGCCCAGATGATTTATTAAGTGAGCGGGAAATTCAAAATCATTATTAGATAGATAGATGTATTTTATTAGATAGATGTATGGACGGTGGGATTTATCTCAAATTTTGAACGGCCCAGATGATTTATTAAGTGAGCGGGAAATTCAAAATCATTTGTATTTTATTAGATAGATAGATAGATAGATGTATTTTATTAGATAGATGTATGAACGGTGGGATTTATCTCAAATTTTGGACGGTCCAGATGATTTATTGAGTGAGCGGGAAATTCAAAATCATTTGTATTTTATTAAATAGATTAGTTTAATTTTTTTTAATTTTTAGCTAAAACAATCGTACTTTTAAAATTTCTGCCCTTACAATTGCTAATTGTTTTCAGCCAAAATAAATGGGCAATCCGGCAATGTATTTTTGCAACTCTCGCCTAGACTCCAACATTGATGGACGGTGAAGAAACCAACTGGAGTGAATCGGTGGAAGATCTTGTCCATGGAGGAGACTCTGACAAAGCAATCTCTATCCTCGAATCAATCGTTTCAAACCTCCAAACCCAAATAATTTTGTCTCAATCGGACCTCCTGAAACTGTCCACGGCTCTCTTTGACTTGGCCAAACTCTACTCCACAAAAGGCTTCTCCCTCAAAGCCGACGAGGCTCAATCTCGTGCGCTACTCATCCAACAGAGATCTGATCACTCTTTTTCGTCTCAACAGTGAGACCCCTTTTCTTTCCTTTTGAATTTTTTATTGGTTTAGTCTTGTATATTCCTAAAATTGAGTGTTTTTATGTTTAGTTTTTTGATTACTTAGATTTTATGCCGACCCATTTGAGGAAGTGTTGTTATTTGGGTTAGTAGTTATGCTGTTAGGTTTTGGATAATTTTTTGGGGTTTTTTATTATAAAGATAAGAAGAGAAGGAAATTTCAGATGCAAATATTAACTAGAGAGAGAAAAAGGAAAGCAAATAAAATGTTTCATTCTTCACATGCCTCAACTGGCTTCAATTCCCCTTTCTGTAGTGGGGGAAACATACATCTGATGCATCAAAATTAAGTGGTTAAGGTCTAGACCACAGTGTACACGTGGGAATTACTGGAAATGAAAAAGATAACAAAATGAAAAGTGACACTGCTGGCAACTTTGGCTCCATTTCGTAACATATGCTATGTTTGGCTCCTTTTTTTTTGTTGTTGAGGAAATGGAAAGAAAATTATGGGAGATTGAGTGTTTGTCTTTTTAGTTTTTTGATTACTTACATTTTTATAGATGACCCATATAAGGAACTCCTGTTTATCTCTTTGTTTTTGGTTTTCCTCGGATTACCCAGTTGAGGAAAGTGCATTTTACTTGCATTTTGTCCCAATAAATTTAAGGACATGGTAAGAAATTGAAGTGTTGAGATTGTTATAAGCGAATTGATGTTACCTATAATGACAGTTTGGGAATTTTTATTTTTATTTTAAAAATCCTTTTGCTTTCTTACATTATCTTGGCTGCCTATGAGGAAAGGTTATTAATTTCTTGAATTTTTTGGTTTGTGATGCTTTTACTCATTTCAGTGATGTAAATATTGTGAATGGATTTGAGGAAGCTCGAGTTTCGCGTACTGAGGTGTCAACTTGTACTGGGTCCACAAAGGAAGATGGTGGGTTGAGTTTAGTCTGTTTGTTGTTTTATAAGCTAATAAACTTTGAGATATATTTAGACCAAGGATGCAAGCAATATGTATATCAATGCTAATTTCAGTTAAATTAACGAAGCTTTTTCCATATCTTTTGATTTTTCTCATGTTTGGTAACTTTTTCTTTTTCATTTTTGTTGTTGCTTTTACTAGGTAGAGGATCTTTAAAAATATTAGGTGATGGTTTGCTTAGTGGTGGCTGTTCAGATGATGGTATGTATTCTCTCTTTAATAAATACTGTTCCAAATGTACTTCTATTTTTGGTGTTTCAATTTTCGGTTGAAGAATGAAATTTTTATATTGGTTTAGTTTCCTCATGTGCGACTTCATGATCACTAGCACATGTTGTGAAGAGATTCTGAAAATTTAAGCATTGGGAAAGCATAAAATCTTTTGAGACTTTAGGAACTCCAATACGCATAAGAAGTTAAATACACTTATAAAAAAAGCGCACACTCCCTCTGTCCACCCAAACATGGCACAAGTGCAGTTTTCACACTTTAAGAAAGGGTAATGTTAAGAGTCCATATATTTTTTTTAATCTCAAATGCATCTTAAATGTGGTATTGAATAAGACAAAGTAATTTATGGCATAGCCAATCATAAAAGATGTACTTAATCAATTTAGTATGCCACTTCATTTGAGACATTACAAAAAATTGCAATCCCCTACCATTAGCCTTTGAGAAAAGTAGTTTAGAGGAGAGAGAATAATTTATGTTCCAATATGGCCCTTAAGTTGAAAAGTGAAATAATGGGTCCCTCATAAATGATAAGCTGTTTGATATAATGATGTGATGTAGTACAACATATGACCTTGAGGGTAATAATGTCATTGTAATACAAAATTATGTACTTGTACCATTCTTTTGAAGACAATTTTTTTTTAATTTAGTACTTGTGCCAAAAAAAAATTCTGGGGGGAGGGAGTATTATGTATTTTTGTTTGTTGGAATTGATTTTGTTCCTCACCCTCCCTCCAAAATGTTTTTTATTTTTGGAAATGATCGGAAAATCATCTTTCACATTCGCTAGCAAAACATGATAATGAAATTCCCTGCAGGATAGGTAAAGAGAAATTCGGTTACCTAAATCCATTCAATATATGTTCCGTTCCCCTATCTCATCGGGCATTGTTGCTTTTATTGCTATTGAGTTAGGGAGAGAGAATTGGGGGCGGGGTAATTATAAGTTAAAGGTCGGGATACCTCTCAGGCCCTAGTTATCCTTAAAACTATTGTGCTTGGTGGAGAGGCTCTACTTCTCATTCCTCAGCCTGAAGGGCTTGTTATATATTGACTTAGGCTCTACCATGCAGAGTATCATCAGCCTTCTAGTCCGCTCCTTGACTTGACCACGTAGTTCCCTTTGGGGTTTTGAAATTCCGCTCCACGATGCATGGCTTATTTCATACGACCTCTTCTTTTCTTTGCTTACCCTTCTCGAAAACCCTAGGACCTATGCTACCCAAAATATCTGACTGCATTTTCCAACTAAAATGGAATATAACTATTGAAATTACATTATACATCCAGAATAGTCTTAAGAAGACATGATTCAAGCTGATTCTTGACACGTTTCCTCTCCATAAAAAGGAAATGAGACCATTCACATAAGAGTACATGTAGAATACCAAAGGGGTTATTCATGTTCAAGCAAGTTTCAATAGTACTATTGCGATTCTGCGACTGTTATTGATTTATGGGGTCACAAGTTCATTTCTGCTATATATTTGATACAATTATTTGTGATTAGTATTTGATGATAACATCTCCTATCATCAAGAGTCATGAGAAAAAGGAAATAATAGTTATGTGGCTTTATCATAATTCATAACAGAGTTTGTTAAACTTACTATTGGAGTTGTTTAAATAATACTAGCTAATCTCTGTCTTGACCTTTTCTTTTAGTGGAAGTTCTTTAGTACGAAAATAAGATTAAATATGAAAATCAGGAGTTGTTTTTTAGTCATATGTTGAATTAATGTATTAAAAGACACTTGATCGTGATGCTGTACTATTTTTCATGATTATTAATTGTTAGACAGTAAATTGTAATTAGGCCTGGCAAAATATAGGCCTGACAAAATATGGTTATGGGTTGGTTTTGGTTTTCAAAATATGGTTATTGTTTCATTTAAGAACTAAAATCATATTAACCATTTTTAATATGGGTTGTGTGGGTTGGAACAATATGGTTATGGTTCAAAACCATATTAATCATATTAACTATTTTAAGATGTTTTGACTTTTAAACAGAACTTTTGAAAAATGAAATTGTGACCGTCACAATTAAATTAATAATTGTGACGTGTTTTTGAGCTGCAAGTGTCGTGTTTGCTTTGGTTTATCGTCCTGATTCTTTATAAAGAGTAGATGATCCTCTTGTTCGTCCATTTACAAATTTGTCCCTACGCAAAAACAAAATAAAAAATAAATTATTACAACAGTACATCACAAGATGTCAAGTTGGAGTAGAATTTTGATTTCCAATTTTTTTTATTAAAACCAATTATTTAAAATGCTAACACTTCATTATTTAAAAGTAAACATATGCTATGAATTAAAATTACCAAAATTTGTAAAATTGCCAAAATTTGTAAAATTGCCAAAATTTGTAAGAAGCTCGGATACAAAATCAATATACTTTGCTCTGGGTCGATAGCGAAGAACAAGATAAGAAAAGGTCGACAACGAAGAAAAGATGAGAAAAGAACTTTTCGATTTGGATCTGAATGGAATATGGGTTGAAAAATGGTTAACCGGTTCAGAACTATATTTATTTTAAAAAATATGGGTCAAAACTTTAACCAACTTGAATAAATAAAAATGGTTAACCAACCCATTTGGTTCTAGTTAATATGGTTTGACCTAATAGTTAACTAACTATATTAGTTATTGCCAGGTCTAACTGTAATTGATATTTCAAAAGTATAGTTTGATAACCTTCTCATCGCAGGATAGAAAGTCCTTTAAATTTTTATTATTCAGATGAAAAGCCTAAAATTGTATTGACGTCTAATAATCTGACTTGAATATTTTCTAAATTATTTATACGTTCTCGTTAATTTGATTGTTCAATATAATTAAAATTTCACCATAAGATGGTTCTTTTTCACCTAATCGCAAACAAAAAAGATACAGATTAGAAAAGATTGTAAGACCTTTTATTTTATGAATTGAAAAGAATAGGAGATGTGTCATTTGATCTATCATCTTCTTGGTAAATAATCTACGATATTTTTGAAGTGGTGTAAAAACTCTGACAAGAGTAAACAAAGCACTAAGATTTAACTTGTTGCAGTATCGAGACACATCTTACTCTTATGGCTTGATCGTCACGCCTTATTATTATATTGAATTTTCCCATCTCTTCTAATATTATGTTGTCACTTTAATATTAGTTACATCCCCAAAATTGAAAGCTTAATGATCTGTGATCCTATGATGTTATGCAAATTTACAGACTGGGAAACAGTAGCAGATCGTGCTCCAGATGAATTATTTTCCACACAATGCTTACCAGGTGTATCAAATCTCTCACTGAAAGATACAAAAGTTCAAACCCCTAAGCGCCGAGGGAGGGGAACATTTTCATACAGGAAGAAAGGCTTGTATAGTGATCAGCAATCTGATGAGCCTGCTATAGATAACTTAGAAGATGAAGTTGTGTCACCTGATACAGAAATTAGAGACCGTATGCCATTTATAATTTATGTGCAATGTTTGCTGAAGTTCAAGCTATTTATGTGATACTTGTTTAATAATTATTTTGCAAATCTATTTTCATCGTATTATTTTGCATGTGTGGGTTTCTTGCATCTTATAACTACTACAAATGATAAAAGAACAATGGACGAAAAATATAAGACTAACATAAACCAGAAGGCTTGTCCTGATTATTGGCTTTATTACTTCAGAATGCTGCTGCCCTCAACCATAACTGCAAATGATGATGATTGAACTTTTCGTCAACTGTTTGTTGGTGTTATATTTGTATATATTGTCATTTTGTTAGCACATGAAGTAGGATCTGAAATGCTTTATTATTAATTATTTATTATTTCAGTAAAATATGGTACACGGCATGTTCTTATTCTAGCCTGACTTTCCGCCAAGTACCAAGACAACTGACCTAGAGAAGCTGTTGGTTGACTTCAAAGATCGTGGTGTTGTGATCCGCTGGGTCAATGATACAGTTGCACTTGCAGTGTTTAGAACTCCATCAATTGGTAATAATCTTCTTATAATTTTTATGGATGTTAAACAGAGTAAAATAGTTGATTTACTTTCTTTAATAAAGTAGATTTATGTGTTACATGTAATTTTATTCATTATGCTGTTCGAAGAAGTATATGATGGTACAACTGTCATTCACTAGTAGCAGTTTGTTCAAACATTTGTTATCTCAACTTTTAACACCCCCCTTCTTTCTACCCCTCTCCAACACTAACAATTTTTTCTTTACCCAAGTATATGACGGTAAGACAGTGAATCTTTAGTAGCTTGCCCAAATTTTGGTGATCTCAACTCTTAACTGTTCTCTTCACACCCTCCCCCCAACCCCCAAAACACCCCCCGCAGGCACAGGAAGGTAAAAGTTATAGACTTGAGGAAGCTACAAAGGACATACCCCCAAGAGCTAAAAAAGAGTAAATACAGCCAAGCCAAAAGGCAAACTGAAATTCATGTAAATATAGTAAAGCAACATAGGTTTTTTGTAATAATTAAAATCAGATGCAAGGAGAACAGGTAGGAATACCCAACGCATTCCCCCAAGGATCAAAGAGCAGTAAATTGCTCACTTTCGTAACGGAAATTTTAACTCTTAACGTTTCAAAATACATTTAAACCCATATCAACAATATACTCCACTGTCCATTAATTTGGATGTTGAACAGAGTAGTTTATGTTGTTTCCCAGATGCACACTCGAGATCTAGAGGGGGTTGAATATATCTTTAAAATTTTTAATTAATTAAAGATCTATTACCAAGTAATCAGTTAATCAGTATTGATTAAGCACAACGGAATATTCTTTGAAAAATCCCCCTTAAAGATCAAGTAAACTACATATCTAAATTTAGTCTTGTGGTTGGAACATACATAGCAGATATAACAATATATATAGACAGAATGTAAATGACAAAGTAAATGACACAAGATGTTTTTAAGTGGTTCGGAGATTGAACAACTCTTAATCCACTCTTCCACTCCAACGAGCAGGATATCTACTAGGGTCACTAAAACCATTTGCAACTAAACCACTAAGGTTCCTTCGAGTCACTTAGTCTCGGCATTTCGGTTACTAAGACCAGGTCACTCAGACCTCGGTCACTAGGGCAAGTCACTCAAACCCAATTTGGTCACTAAGACCAGGTCCCTCAGACCCATGTTCATGTTTGTTGATGTGTTGAATGTGCTGCTAAGATGACGTTTAAACTCTTTTATCTTCTAGTACTTGGCTGTTGATTGAGATCATCTTTTGGGTGCTGTTGATCTTTGTCGTTGATGCTCGACTTCTTTTGGTACTTAGCAGCTATTCATGATCATCCTTGATGTGTTGCTAAGCTTTTTCAATATGGCTTTGACATCTTTTGATACTTTGCAGCTTTGAACACTTGTTAGATCGTAGAATGAATTTGTTCTACATCTTCATCCTTTCAGCTCTGTGTGTTCTTGGTGAATCGTAGAGTGGTTCTTGGGATTTGACCTTCTGATCTGCCACTCTAATTTCACCTACATCAACTTCTTGTTTTCTTGATCATTCGGCTCTTAGCTTTGTCAAATTCTCTGCATCTAGGCTCTTTGGCTCTTTGCTCTTTGCTCTTCGGCTCTTTTACTCTTTGCTCTTTTGGCTCTTCTGCTCTTGGTTTTTCGGTTCTTAGCACTTTGGCTCTTTGCTCTTTGGCTCTTCTGCTCTTAGTACTTTGGCCAGCATTTCGGCAATTTAGCATTTCGATTCTTTTGTTAGCATTTTCCGAGCCCTCTTCTTAGCATTACAACTCTAGATCTTGTGCATTTCTTACTTGGGCACTTTTTCAGTACTTTGGCTCTTTGCACTTAGGCCAGCCCTTCGGCTTTTTTCATTTGGTGCGACAGCACGTCGACACATTTCTGCTGCTCTTCAACATTTCTACTCTTTTGTTAGCATGACAATGCTCATCTCAAATTTGAATTCTCGAATATATTTACAGTCTTTCAAAAGACTTCCTGTTGTGTCGTTGGGGCATTTATAGCACAGATATCTCAGTATCCTTGATGTTGACTTTTTGTACTTGTGTTAGGCTGCTTTTCGGCTTGTACCAGTCACATCAAACTGCAACTTTATCTACTAATTGATAGATGTCTTCTTTCTTTAAACTAGCTGTTAGACACAATAATTTGATCTTCGATCCGTGTTGAAGGATGGATACACTGTTGGATGCCTCGGGACCTTCAATTCGGCAACGTTCTATTTGTCAATCTTCTCTGTCAGACATGACTGTGCTTTACGAACTTTGATGATAGTAGAGTGACGAGAATAGTAGAGTTGAGTTTTGCATTTTGCTCTACGATTATGGCTTTACTTCTGCTCTACTATCTGTTATGTTGTCTGCTCTACGAATGATTACTCCATAATGCTTGGGCTTGGGCAGACTTTTGATTATTTTCTGAACCCATTAGCTAGCTCTACGATGCCAAAGATAGCTCTACGATCTGGTTGTCTCTTTGTCGCCTTATAATATCAGCTGCTGCGCTACAAAATCTTACTCTGCGAACTGACTTATTCTTTATGATAAGACAGAGTACTATTGCAATTTAGCTTTTATACTAGAGATTTCTTATGATTAGGACTATACTTAAGCATTCTTAGAGTATATCCTTGTTTGATCAACTTTCTCTTGATCGACCTTCAACCCATCTTTATGGCTTGTAGAGGAGCTCTATGATCTTTGTCTTGTGAACTTCAGTGGACGAGTTGACTCTGTTGTTTATGATCACACTACGATTTGGTAGAGTAACTCTACGATCAATTGGACCTATTGACTATACATATAAAGTTTTAATAACATCAACCTAATAGTTTTGATCTTTCTATTCTAATTCCTTAGACCTTAGTACATATGTTTCTTAAAGATTTTACAAAACTTATGATTACAAATATACTTTAATCATTTGTTCATCAGATAATGATATTCAATTTAGATCAACCTAACACTTTTGATCTTTCTATTGTAAGTCCTTTTATATTTGTTTTATTTTACAAAACTTATCCTTTACAAATATACTTTAATCAACAGTTCATATATATATTACATTCACTTGTATCAACTCAGTGAGATCAACTTAACATGTTTGATCTTTCTCTATTCTATGTCCTTGTACATTCATCATTTTATTAAGGACTTCACAAAATTTAAATTTACAAATATACTTTAAATATTTCATCATCAAATCTCATACATTGGTAATCTCATGCAGATTCTTAACAACCTCTCCCTCAATAAACCATTCTACCAATCTACATGCAGATTCCTAACAGATTACCTTCTTTAATATCAAGTTTATTAATGTGTTACATGTTATTTTATTGATTATGCTGTACCAAGAAGTATATGATGATACAATTGTTGATAAGTTGGAAAAAATTGATGTATTTGATGTGCATTAAAGTTTTCATAGCTTTTTGATTCCATTCAAAGTTGTGATAATTATCCCAACTAAAGTAAGATTCCATGGTTTCCACAAATCACTAAATATTTAAGCATCTGCTCAAGAAAGGCGCACAAAAATAAAAAAAGAAAAATCTGAATTCTATGTTTAACTTAAAAAAATCTAGGCACCTCCTTATAAAGTTAAACTTTAAGGTCAGTAAATTAAAATTTAGTCTCACCAATTTTCCATGCAAGTCTAGTGGGAGTCTTTCCACGCTTTCGTGATATTGATTAATTAAATAAATCATTGTTCTTAACTTTCCTAGACACCAATGAATTATTTAAATTTACAATTTGCTTCCTCTAGGAGGTTTTTGTCCTAATTGAGCTCGAAATTCCTAGGGGCCAACGTCTACTTGATTTCATCAAGGTTAGGTATGCAAAAGATGAATGGTGGTTATTAAGATGAATGACACGAGAAAAAAGTATAAAATGCTCTAACTATGTGTCTTAAATACTAAAGTGAAGGGAACAAATTTTGTATGTACCACTTTCCTCCCGTAATCACCACAATTGAATAAGTGACAAAAAAGGAAATAAATACAACAAAAAGAAAGGAGCTTGACATAAAGGTCATCAACATCAGAAATCCCCATCTAGGCCAATACTAATATAAAAGGAGTAATGCTAGAAGTCTCAAATGTTTTTCAATTAAACAAATGGAGCCCACGCCTTTTTAGGCTTTTAAATTTTGGGGTTTTACATGATAGTAGACTAGAGAAAGAGAAGTTCAACGGACTCTAGTGATTTTTTTTTAGAAGAAGCTTATGAGGGATAGTGTAAACTGTAAATTATGATGGTTTCTGATCAACTAGTGTTAGTTGTTTAAATAATAGTTTTCATAATTGAGTTTTAGATTTTTACTGGATGATTCAATTACTTATTCAGGCGCATACATTTTAAAAATTAGAATTTCTGTTTTTGCGAAAGAAAAAAGAAAAGAATAAGAGAGAATAAGAAAGAAAAGAAGGGTAGGGATTATGTTAAACATACAGATATTCTGTTAAACTCAAAATGCTCAAATCAGTTTGAGCTCAACTAAGCAAACCAATGGAGGTTGGGGCTGAATTAGGCTGTTGTACGGCAAAAATTTGCATAACTTAGTGAGAAATTGTGGAGGAACTTAGCAATAAAGGTTTGGACAACTAAAATAATCCTGTTCATTGCGAAGCTGTTGGTTGTAGATAGATATATAGAGACGGTAATTATGAGAGAGATAGAAAGAAGGATAAAGACAGGGATAAGAGAGAGAAACTTCTCTCACTATTTCATCAGTCATAAGCATAATATGAAATTGCAGCGACTACTAATATTTATACTACTAGATAAAACCTACTAATAAGAGCTACTACACTCTAGCTATATTGGGGACAAAGCAAACTTGGAGACCAAGATAAAAGAATACTAACCAGTCTTCTTATTAAGCCCCTAAACTTTATTTAATTTCTCCTATTTCCCTTGGCCTTACATATTCATTATTCACTTGTATAATCCTACACTTTATGCTTTCCAATTATGTTATTCATAATTCTGTACTTATTTTTTGTGCATATGTACCCATTTAAGCTGTACCAAATATTTCCCTTTGTTATCTTGTAAGATTTTGCTGATGCTTGTAACAATGTAATTGACTAATTGCAAGTTTGATCCAAATTCCATGTTTACAATATTAATCTTGCTATGCAGCTCTTGAGGCATGCAACTCCCTAAAATGTCCATTTATGGTGCGTGTACTTGATGAGTGTGATGCACTTCTGAGCTCAATTCCACCAAGAGGTAATACTTGATTTAGTGCACTAAAATATGTATATTAATTAAACACTTTTGAGCAACTTTTAATGCATCTTTTCCTAACATATCCTTTTTCAGTTATGGTCTCCATTATCACAAGATACTAGTTGAGATAAATTCTAACTGATTATTCTTGCTCCGAGTTTGAATAGGATTTTTTTGGTTGGCTGTTAGCCTTGGTGGGTATCTTCCCCTTTTCTGGATTTTCTTGGTTGGGGCTGGGAGGGGTGCAGGGCTGCAGCTTCTACTTTCAAGGTTCAGATGGGAATTAATTCTTGTGTTTTCCTCGCCCAAATAAGTAGAGAAAATGAAGAAAAGACTTTGGCAAATGATAAAAGAAAGGAATAAAAAAGAAAAGGGGACGTAAATTATTTTAGGAGCATATTATTTTAACTTTCCTGTTTAGTTTCATTATACGTCCCAACTTTAAGTTAGCTTCCTTATCTGGTTGATTTTCTGGTAATTAAACTTTTTCCATGATGGATTATGGTTTTTTCCTCAAGGCTTACTTTTTTTTTGTTTTGATAAAAGAAATTTTATTAATAAAAATAATGATACAATAAAAGGGAAAACAAGAAGTCCACCCTCAATGGACTAAAAAACAAAAATAAAAAAAGAGCACATAAAAAATGCAGCTCTCCAATATCTACACAACTCGGTCACAGAGATACCTAGAAGAAGCCCCAAAGAAGAAGCCCATAGAGAAGCAAGGAAAATAATTCTATCATTCAACTTCTTAAAAGAAGAGCTACTTCCTCTAAACAGTCTACCATGACGCTCAAGGCTTGTTCTCTCATTTTCTTAGGTTTTTCCTTTATGGATCTATATTTTGGAAGAGCAAATTTGAATCCCTGCCCCACATTTCTGTGAAGTATTGATGTATATTTGAATTATGCATTCTGACCATGTTTGGTCCTGTAGGTAGATGTCCCAGAATCCTGAAAATGATTAAAATGATTGTCCAAAAGCATCTATTTATGCTCTTTTCTGATAGAACCTAGCCTCATCTATTAAAAAGAAAAGAAAAGAAAAAACATCGTCAGAACAATCCAAAGAAAGTAGGCAGAACTCAGACCTACATAGCAGTTCCAATGACCTTCAACCACACTTGGTGAGTTTAAGGTCTTCGTTTCTAAGTTTCCAATAACTCTGAAGGAGTTTTATGCCACCCGAGTTAAGGGACATTTCAGGCACTTGAGCCTTTTAGGCATATCGAAGTCACATAGCACCTACTTTCCTATTAGTTGAGAAATGAAAAGCTCTCAAGATGAACAATCAACTGCACAAGTCATTATAGGTTGCTGGTGAGCCCGGCTGTTAATTAATATGCTTGAGTTTAACTCATGTTATTATGCTCTACCTTCTTACCATCTCAGTATACAGAGGAAGCTGGAGCTTACCATCTCAATATACAGAGGGAGCTCGAGCCACCAATTACGAGTTGGTTAGGAAGCTTTTGGCATGTCCATATAGGTCTAAGTGATAGGTGGCAACTGAAGGCTATTTTAAGTGCCAGAGCACCGTTATTACTTTCAGAATGAATTAGGTTGTTGAGTTCATGTGTTTGTTCAACCTGTTACAGAGGCTGAGCTTGTCTGAACTCTAATGAAGTTTTAGCTTTAAACTATAATTGAACAAAATCCACATGCTTTCAAGCTCATCTTTTGATTTAAGTAGCGACTCTTAGTGTCCTTTAAGTTGCTACAGTTTAGATTCTATTTGTCGATGTATTTCCAATAACTGGATGGAATATTGCTTGCATTCATTCCACTAAAATTTTTGAGATTTTTTTGTTGATAAAATTTAGAAATATTGATTAAATAAACCCAGCACAATTAGTTTTCCTTGCATTAATTGCCATCAAATGAGCTTGATACACCAACTGCCTAGCGACTTCAGTAATTACACAAATTTCAAACCAAGAACCTACAAGCATAAACTGAATGCAAGATTAGGCATCTTTATCCTCTTTACAATGTCTTATTGTCCATGTTGGTTGCTGAACAAGCTATATTTTTCTGTTTCAGATCTGGAACCGCCTCGGCCAAGGCCTGAGACATCAGCAAGAGCAGCCAATAGGTTAATTGCTAATGTAATGGGACTGAAGTTGCCCACTTCAAGCTTTGGGTCTAAAGAATTGAGGAAACAGGAAGAAGCCAGAAGGAATCGGATAGTCTCTAGACAGAACATGAGGGACGAAGCGTGGGGTGAATGATGTAAACTAAAGCTCTGGGTATATTAGGGTGTTCTCTTCTTCAGTCGGTTTAACACACCCACATTAGTTAAAGAGTTTAGTGCTTGGTGCAGTATTAGAATATATAAAAGGGAACAATATTTCTATATGTATTTTTGATATATTCACCGGTCTTTTCTCACTCGAGTGGAGTGAGTCTCAACTTTATGAGGGAGTAAAGCTAGAAACGAGCCAAACAGTTCGTGTTCGATTTGAACTCGACTCGAAAAAATAAGAGGAAGACTCGAATTCGTTAATAATATGATCTAAATTTGAGCATAAAAAATAATTTGAATAAAAATATGACTAAACAAGGTTAAATTTGACTCATTTAAAATATTTAAAATATTCGAATTTTCGATTGTGATCGGATATATACTCGATTGATACAGATTTAATTAGATGATTGATATATTTTCTTATAATATATATAAAATTAATCAAGTTAGGATAATTAATTATTATTATTTTGTTTTGTTTTTAATTTTAATTTTAATTGATATTTTATATTTGTAAATTGTAATAGTAAATAAATTTTCTCATTTCGAAGTAAAATAATAAATTTAATTTATAATTATATTATTATAAAACTATGTATTATGAGGAGACTTGAATTCGAGTTTGAATTTGAAACTCTCGAGTAGTTTGAATATAATTCGATTAAAGTCCGACCGAATTCGAATAATAAATATTCGAGTCGAATATGAATAAATTTTTTAAAATATAATTCGAATTTGAGTATGAATTTAACGTTTCGAGTCAAATTCGAACAATTTTTTAAAACACGTGGAAATATCATTTTCCTATATAAATGATTAAATGTAGTTGGGCAAAATGTTTAGTGGTGCCAATGAGGTAGTTGGAAGTAGAGGTCTGCTTGCTGATTCTGGGTGTATTAAACATGAATTTATAGAAACCTGTTTACAATTCTATTCATGCATTCAAGATAACTTTTGCACCAGTTAATTATCTCTTTATAAATCATTTTTCCTTGCTTGCGTGCCAAGAATCAACTATAGTTTCATAAGTTCATATTTAATGATAAAAAAATCTCTTTGGAAATGCTGGATACACTTGATAAGTATAAACCCTAATGTTGAGATTAATTGAAAATGTAAAGGTCCATATATTTTTGTTAGGATTCTAATTGACTTGTGTCCCACATCGATGGTATTAGACTTTGATATGGGGTATTTATAAATTTTGGGCTCCAACCTTAATAGCTACTCCCTCCGTCCCAAATTATGTGCTGTTCTAGAGTCTCACACAGATACCAATATGTATGATAAAAATACTAAAATACCCTTTGTGCTGACTTTTTTATTAATTGAAGAGAAAGAAAAAATAGCTAATTAATTGGAGAGAGAGAGAAACATTGAAAAGAGAGAGAGAAAGCATCATATTAATTGAAGAGAGAGAGAGAGAGAAACAATTATTAATTGAAGAGAGAGAGAGGGGCATGAATGTGGATGTTTAAAAAAGAGGAGAGGCATTAATGAGAGTAATGATTATCAACAATTAAGATAAAGGGGCAAATTTGGAAAACAAATGGAAAAAATGTATTGAAATCTTAAAAAAACAGATATTGTGGGACAAATTTTTTTTGCTAAAACAACAGATAATTTGGGACGGAGGGAGTAGTTTTTAAGGTGTGACTCTCCCATGATTTGTGACAATTGGTATCAAAGCCAGTATTTATAATGTGACTCTCCCATGATTTGTTACAATTTCTAATCGGGTCGCAAAATTTAGTGTTCTACGTGCGTATTCGATCTGAGTTACAATTTTTTATATCTATGTTATGTTATTATTTAATTTATTAAATTAATATTTCAAAAGATAAAATTATATATCTGAATTGCTCCATTAATCACAAATTACGAGAAATCCCGATTTTAAGGTTTAGATATCAACTAATTACTTTGCACGGTAAAATGAGAGATTTTTATCGCTAAATTATATTATCTTTAATCTTATTTGAAGTAGATGAGTTACACAAAGTCAAACTCATAATAAAAAGTGATTGTGATTTACACTTGACAATTCATTGGTCATATGCAAAATAGTATCCAAAAATATTAAAATATGTTGTAATATATGCATGGGATTACCTCCTGAAGAGGGAACTCCTGTGCTTTGCCTTTCTCCTTCTCCCGTGATGCTTTCATTTCTCCCCGTGATTCCTTTTCATTTCCTATATAAAGGAATTAGCTATAACCCGTGACTGAAGGCACGGTGTAACGAACAATTAAATTAAAATTTGAAAAATATTATATTATCTAAAGACACATATCACCACAACAATTAATACATACTCAATCATCAATACATATCCAACCACCAAAACATCGAGCTAGTCGGTATTAATTTCAAGAAATTTCGGCAAAATTTCTTTTAAAAATAAATATCCAAAAAATTCTAAACCTGTCTACAAAACTTACAATCATCATTACATATCCAAACCACAAAAAAATTATTATTTCATACCCAAAATCATCATAACCATGTATAATTAGTTAACTTTACAAAATACGGAACACACAATCATCAACACATATCTAACCACCAAAACATCAAGCTAGTCGCTACTAATTTCAAAAAATTCGACAGAATTTCCTTTAAAAATAGATATTCAGACAAATATAAACATGTCTATAAAACTTACAATCATCCACACATATCCAAACCACCAAAAAAATTATCATTCCATACCCAAAATAATCATAACCATGCATAATTAGTTAAATTTACAAAATACGGAACACAAAAAAATACATATATGAAGAAATTAATACATACTCAATCATCAACACATCCAACCACCAAAATATCAAGCTAATCACTACTAATTTCAAGAAATTTCGGCAGAGTTTCCTTTAAAAATAGATATCCAAAAAAATCTAAACATGTTTACAAAACTACAATCATCCATACATATCCAAACCACCATAAAAACCATCATTCCATACCCAAAATCATCATAACCATGTATAATTAGCTAACTTTACAAAAGACGAAACACAATGAATACATACATGCAGAAAATAGAGAAACAACATGTTGAGTATAAGACCATTTACTTTACAGCTTACACCATGTATCCTTCAATATATACCTGAGAATATTTGAAATTTAAAAATTATCGAAATATGTGAGTCAAAATTAAACAATTGTAAATCTGAAACATAATGAGAACACATATTTGTATGTAGGGGGAATGAGAGAGAGAGCTCTGTGTGTGGTAGAATAGATAGAGGGTTTGAAATTTGAATAAACTGGAATGAGAGAGAGAGCAGCTGACGTAAACTTGATGTGACATTTGTCTATTTTCTCTCTCTGCTCTGTTTTATATTATAGATGATACAAAGAAAAATTAATAAGAATTTTTCTGAAGAATTTTTCTCTCGATTATTCTCTTTAAATTTATACAGTAATTATAAGAGTATCTTTATATATTTTGCTAAAGTTTTATAACATGTTATCAGCGCGAAACTCTAACCAACTGAGACGAAACAGATGGCAAACTTAACAAAAATAGATTTTTCTATTTTGAAAATCTCTGGAGACAACTATTTGGCTTGGACACTTGATATAGAATTGCACTTTAGTGCAAATGAATTAGAAAAGACCATTGAATCAGGAAATACAGCAACTTTGGCACAAAATACAAAAGCCATAATTTTTCTTCGTCACCATATTGATGAAGGATTAAAGACTAAATATTTAACAGTCAAAGATCCTTTGTCTTTATGGATACAACTGAAGGAAAGATTTGACCACCAAAAATTGGTTGTTCTCCTTAATGCCAAATCTGAGTGGTTTAATTTAAGGCTACAAGATTACAAATCAATTACGGAATATAGTTTCAATGTTTATAGAATAACCTCTACTTTGGCTTTGTGCGGAGATCTAGTTTCTGAAACTCAAATGTTAGAGAAAACGCTCTTAACTTTTCATTCCACCAACATGATTCTGTCACAACTATATAGACAGAATAAGTTCACAAAATTCAGTGACTTATTGTCTATCGTCCTTGTTGCAGAAAAGAATAATGAATTGTTGTTGAAAAACCATCAAGTACGGTCAACGGGTGCTACCCCATTGTCAGATGTTAACAGCACGTCATTCCAGCAGAATAAATGTAACACTCCAGTCCCACATCGGAAGATAGAGAAAAAATTTGTCTGCATATAAGGAAATAAGTTACTACCACTAGTACATTCAAGTCATGACCTTTTGGGTGACCTTGTGGTGGGCTAAGTTGACCCAAGAAGATACTATTGGGCCAGTAGTTTGAGGCATTATTTTGATGGATTTGATTCGATTCGCACTTGGGATTTGATCCAAAATTTATTCCGGACTCGGGATTTGACCCTAGTTGTTACATATGGTATCAAAGCCGACTCTCGAAAGCTCGGGTCGGGTTATCTGATCGGGTTGCCGGAGGTGGGGACACGAAGGCTGGTGGTATTATTCCACAATAGAGAGATGGAGGTCCAAAGGTGGGGACACGAAGCCAGCCGGTATTATCCCACAATGATGGTATTATTCCACAATGGAGAGATGGAGGTCCGGAGGTGGGGACACGAAGCCAGCCGGTATTATCCCACAATGGCTAGAGAGGCAAAGATCTTTGGGCTGTGTGTGTAATCGGTTCTGACGGGGACGTCAAAAATTTAAGTGGAGTTTGTAACACCCCAAGCCAGCCGGTATTATTCCACAATGGTGGAGTTTGTAACACCCCAAGCCAGTCGGTATTATCCCACAATGGTGGTATTATTCCACAATGGAGAGATGTAGGTCCGGAGGTGGGGACACGAAGCCAGCCGGTATTATCCCACAATGGCTAGAGAGGCAAAGATCTTTGGGCTGTGTGTGTAATCGGTTCTGACGGGGACGTCAAAAATTTAAGTGGGGGAGTTTGTAACACCCCAGTCCCACATCGGAAGATAGGAAAAAAATTTGTCTGCATATAAGGAAATAAGTTACTACCAACAGTACCTTCAAGTCATGACCTTTTGGGTGAGCCTGTGGTGGGCTAAGTTGATCCAAGAAGATACTATTGGGCCAGTAGTTTGAGCCCTTATTTTGATGGATTTGATTCGATTCGAACTTGGGATTTGATCCAAGATTTATTTCGGACTCAGGATTTGACCCGAGTTGTTACAATAAACGTGACAATAGATGGTCATATAATAAGTAGCCTTGGGGACAAAATAATAAACGTGGTTATCATAACAACAAATTCAAGAACCGCGACAATTCAGGCCACCAGAAGTGGCAAGTGTCTGGATCAGGTAAAAATAAAGAAAATACAACACAGATAAAGAACAAACCAGATGTTTATTTAAGGTGTGGGATGAAAGGGCATTGGTCGCGTACCTGTCGTACGTCGAGGCATCTGGTTAATTTATTCCAGGAGTCTCAAAATAACAAAGTAATGCAGGCAGAAACAAACATTGTTAATCATCAATTGGATATTGTTGATGTCCCACCAATGACCAACAATGAGGAAAAGGTTGTTGATATTATTGGACCTTCTGAAAGTATCTTTTGGGATATCGTTTAATTATTGTTTTAATTAAACATCCTGCATGTATAATATTATTAGTTCTCATGCTATACATAATATGTGTTTATCATGAATAAAATTATATATGAAATGTAACTTTTCTTATTTATGTTTTTACATGTGTCAGACCATCTTTAATGAATATCTTCTCATCACTTCTACTATTTCTGAAAAATAGAATATCCTAGAAAAACTTCATTCAATTTCTTCTGGATTATATACTATGAAAATTAGAGCAATTGAGTCACATGCTGTTATGATTCCAAAAATTCTAGATCCCAAATCTTTTATGCTTTGGCATAAAAGACTCGGTCATCCAGGTACTTCTATGATGCGTCGTATTATTGAAAATTCCATTGGTCATCCTCTTAAAAATAAGAAGGTTTTTCCTAGTAGTGAATTTCCTTATTTTGCGTGTTCTTGAAAAAAATTAATTGTTCGACCATCACCAGTAAAAGTTTATAAAGAAGCCCCAAAATTCTTAGAGAGAATTCAAGGAGACATTTGTGGACCTATTCACCCATTGCCTGGCCCATTTTGATATTTTATGGTTTTAATAGATGCTTCAACTAGATGGTCTCATGTTTGTCTTCTCTCTTCTCGAAATTTTGCCTTCTCAAAACTTCTTGCTCAAATAATCAAGTTACGGGCTCAGTTCTCAGATCATCCAATCAAGTCAATTTGACTTGATAACGCAGCTGAATTTTCATCAATGACTTTTAATGATTTTTGTATGACTATTAGAATCTCCATTGAGCATTTTGTTTCTCATATTCATACACAAAATAGTTTAGCTGAATCTTTGATAAAAAAAGAATTTAACTAATTGCACGACCATCAATGTTAAGGGCTAACTTACCTACCTCAGTTTGGGGTCATGCAATTCTTCATGCTACAGCCATCATTCGAGTAAGACCAACGACTCTTCATAAATTTTCTCCTCTACAATTAGTTCTTGGACAGATACCCAACATATCACACTTTCGAGTTTTTGGAAGTGCAGTATATATGATCCAATTGCACCTCCACAAAGAACTAATATGGGAGCCCCAATGAAAATTAGGTATTTATGTTGGTTTTGATTTTTCTTCTATTATCAGATATCTTGAGCCTTTAAATGGAGATATTTTTACTGCATGTTATGTAGATTGTCATTTTGATGAATTTGTATTTCCACCTTTAGGAGGAGGGAAAGTTTTAAATAAAAAACCCTCTGAAATATCATGGAATGCATCAGATTTAAATTCACTTGATCCTCATATAGGACAATGTGAAATTAAAGTTCAAAGAATTATTTATTTATAAAATATTGCAAATCAAATGCCAGATGCATTTAATGATGCTAGAGTCACATACACCTGCAATGAATACTTCAGCTAAGATAGAAATACCTATTAAAAAATCAATTCCTGGAGAATTGACAAATAAGGTAATAGAAGAATCTAAACCACACCAGAAGCGTGGAAGATCGGTTGGTGCAAAAGACACTGTACCACGAAAATCAAAAGCAAATAAGGGAATCCCAGAAGGAATACCCGCTCCAGAAGTAGTACATATTCCAAGAGTGGGAATAGCCCCAGAAGAGGTTCAAAATCTCAGTGAAGGGATAAGAGATGAACACTAAGAGATTTCAATAAATTATGTACATGATGAGAAAATATGAGATCGAAGCAAAGTCATGATTAACGATATATTTGCTTTCTCAATAGCATCAGATATTACTTTGATTCTTGACACGGATCCTGAACCACAAAACGTGGAAGAATGTCGGAAAAGAAAAGATTGGCCAAAATAAAAAGATGTTATTCAAACTGAGCTACAATCTCTATTGAAAAGAGAAGTATTTGGACCAGTAGTTCAAACACCGCAGGGTGTAATCCCGGGTGGAAATAAAATCTCTATTGAAAATAGAAGTATTTGGATCAGTAGTCTAAACACCGTTGGGTGTAATCCCGTTTGGAAACAAATGGGTATTTATACGAAAGCGAAATGAGAAAAATAAAATTGTGAGATATAAAGTCCGACTTGTAACTCAAGGGTTTTTCACAAAAACTTGGTATTGATTATCAGGATACAGACTTTCCAATATGTAATGGATGGAGTCACTTTTTGCTTTCTGATAGGTATGGCAACCATGGAAGGTTTGGAAACACGTCTGATGGATGTTGTAACAGCATACCTATATGTCTCACTTGACAGTGAGATTTATATGAGAATCCCTGAAGGATTGAAAATGGTTGAATCACAAAGGCCCAGTCACATATATTCAATTAAGTTACAACGCTCATTATATAGGTAGAAACTGTCTGGTCGTATGTGGTATAATCGACTTAGTGATTATTTAATAAAAGATGGATATATAAATGATCATGTATGTCCATGTATTTTTATTAAGAAATCACAAAGTGGATTTTCCATCATTACTGTATATGTGGATGATTTGAATTTTGTAGGTATTCCTGAAGAACTCATAAGAACTGCTACTTATTTAAAAGATGAATTTGAAATGAAAATATTCTCAGTCGTTTTCATATGGATAAAGATCTTCATTTGACAACCCCGATGGTTGTTCGATCTTTATAAGTTGATAAAGATCCATTTCGGCCTCTAGAAAGTGGGGAAGAAGTTCTTGGACCTGAAGTTCCATACTTAAGTGCAATGAAAGAAGTTCTTGGACCTGAAGTTCCATACCTAAGTGTAATAGGTGCTCTTATGTATCTTGCAAACTGTACACGACCTGATATTACTTTTGATGTCAACTTGTTACCAAGATACAGTTCTTCTCCGACTAAGAGACATTGGGATGGGATTAGACACATTTTGAGATACCTCTGTGGAAGTATAGATCTTGGGTTATTCTATCCAAGAGATTCAAACTTCGCGATTGGTTGGATATGCCGCTGCAAGATATTTATCAGATCCACACAATGGAAGATCACAAACAGGTTATGTATTTATATATTGTGACACGGCTATATCTTGAAAATCCACAAAACAAACCATGACAGCTACATCTTCAAATCACTCAGAGATTCTTGCTATACATAAAGAAATCAGAGAATGTGTTTGGTTAAGATCAATTATTCAGCATATTTAAGAATCATGTGGATTACCATCAATCAAAGACATTTTGTAAGACCCAGAATTTTATGAAATAAAATATTCAATTTTTCTTATAATTACAATTCAGTAAATGGTTAAATTGATAGAAAGTTAAAGTTAAGGGTGATATATGAATTTTTTTCAAAATAAGCAAGTGATTATAAAATACTCATTGTTGTCGGGGAATATTCGTTTGGTCGTGGAATATTCTTTCTGTCAGGGAATATTCGTACGACGGCGCAGCCTTTTGTGGGCCCCGTAACAAAATAACTGTCGGATGAAGAAAACGACAAATTAAAGTTTTTTATAAATAACGGCGTAATCGTTACTGTTAACACTGTTGGAATACCCGGTGGGTAAAGTAAAGTAATACGCGTTGTTGCACAGTAGCACACGGTATTGTACCAATTATTGACTCTTACGTAAGAAAGCACTACTCAATAATGGTTACAGTAATTACTGTTCAGTATTTTATTTTATTGATTCAATAATTGCTGCGTTGATATTTTATATTGCTGTTGTTGTCATTACACAGTATTTTTCATTATCGAAGCAATAATTCATATTATCTGAATAATATTATTAGATAACATTATTGGCAATGTCTAGAAAGTTCTGTCTAAGGAGAGGTTTGGTCACCTAATTGCGCGCCAGTAAGGAGAAATTCTTATTGGAAAGCCCCCTCTTTCCTGGGAACTGCCTGATTGTCAATATTGTGATTCTGTAATATCATTTGTGAATAATTAATTATTGATACATATTGTAAGACCCCGAATTTTATGAAATAAAATATTCAATTTTTCTTATAATTACAATTCAGTAAATGGTTAAATTGATAGAAAGTTAAAGTTAAGGGTGATATATGAATTTTTTTCAAAATAAGCAAGTGATTATAAAATACTCATTGTTGTCGGGGAATATTTGTTTGGTCGTGGAATATTCTTTCTGTCGGGGAATATTCGTACGACGGCGCAGCCTTTTGTGGGCCCCGTAACAAAATAACTGTCGGATGAAGAAAACGACAAATTAAAGTTTTTTATAAATAACGGCGTAATCGTTACTGTTAACACTGTTGGAATACCCGGTGGGTAAAGTAAAGTAATACGTGTTGTTGCACAGTAGCACACGGTATTGCACCAATTATTGACTCTTACGTAAGAAGGCACTACTCAATAATGGTTACAGTAATTACTGTTCAGTATTTTATTTTATTGATTCAATAATTGCTGCGTTGATATTTTATATTGCTGTTGTTGTCATTACACAATATTTTTCATTATCGAAGCAATAATTCATATTATCTGAATAATATTATTAGATAACATTATTGGCAATGTCTAGAAAGTTCTGTCTAAGGAGAGGTTTGGTCACCTAATTGCGCGCCAGTAAAGAGAAATTCTTATTGGAAAGCCCCCTCTTTCCTGGGAACTGCCTGATTGTCAATATTGTGATTCTGTAATATCATTTGTGAATAATTAATTATTGATACATATTGTAAGACCCCGAATTTTATGAAATAAAATATTCAATTTTTCTTATAATTACAATTCAGTAAATGGTTAAATTGATAGAAAGTTAAAGTTAAGGGTGATATATGAATTTTTTTCAAAATAAGCAAGTGATTATAAAATACTCATTGTTGTCGTGGAATATTCTTTCTGTCGGGAAATATTCGTACGACGGCGCAGCCTTTTGTGGGCCCCGTAACAAAATAATTGTCGGATGAAGAAAACGACAAATTAATTTTTTTTATAAATAACGGCGTAATCGTTACTGTTAACACTGTTGGAATACCCGGTGGGTAAAGTAAAGTAATACGCGTTGTTGCACAGTAGCACACGGTATTGCACCAATTATTGACACTTACGTAAGAAAGCACTACTCAATAATGGTTACAATAATTATTGTTCAGTATTTTATGTTATTGATTCAATAATTGCTGCATTGATATTTTATATTATTGTTGTTTCAATAATTGTCATTACACAGTATTTTCCATTATCGAAGCAATAATTCATATTATCTGAATAATATTATTTGATAACATTATTGGCAATGTCTAAAGAGTTTTGTCTAAGGAGAGGTTTGGTCACCTAATTGCTCGCCAGTAAGGAGAAATTCTTATTGGAAAGCCCCCTCTTTCCTGGGAACTGCCTGGTTGTCAATATTGTGATTCTGTAATATCATTTGTGAATAATTAATTGTTGATACATATGATGAGGAAAATATTGATTTTATGTGGATATAGATGGAGAAAATTTTTTAATGTGACAATTGTGGAAAATTAAAATTTTATCTTTTTCTGATAAAATAATTCATTTAAATATATTATTTTAATAATATATTAATGGTGATATTTTATAATGAATGTGGAATATGTGAGTATATGAGGAGGAAGAGTATTTTTGTGGCATTAAATATTTAACACATATTTTGTGTGTTGGTGGACACAATTATTGACCGAAATTTGATTATAGCCTGTAAAATCGTCCGTTTGTGGATTTCGGTCAATTTTTGTTTGGAATTTGGAAAAACTTCCTTTTGCAAAGTTGTAGAGAATTGAATTTCCTATAAAAACTCGCGAGATTCGAATTTTCTAGCAAAAGGGCTATTTATTATGAATTATTGAAGTTTCGGAGTTCCAAAATAATTGATTTTTGGAAGTTTTAATTATTTTAAATAATAAAAACGTTTTTGGTGAGTGTTCCACATGTTATAAATGTGTCATGTTGCTAAATTCAGATCTAGGAGGGTTGGCGTAGAAAACTTAATATATTTATTATTAATTTATTAAATTTTTTGCTTTGGTGTTCTAAGCAATTTCCTATAAATAGGGTGCTTAGGTTACAATTGAAAATCACACCAGAAATTGAAGTTTTCTCTCTCTATATTATCGAGCGTATTCTTGTGAGTATCTTGAGTATACTTTGAGTATTGCTATACGGTGTAAGTTCGTTCAGTGTTATTCCAGTCAGAGGTACTGTCTTTCGAGGTAAGGGATAGTAAGGGAGGTTATTTTCTTCTAAAATGATATTATTTCTTCAATATCATTATGCCGAAATATTGGTTGAAACTTTTTATCAAATTTGGAACTTTTTCATGTCGGGGTTACTATTCACGAGTTACTATTCACGAGTTACTATTCATGAGTTACTATTCACGAGTTACTATTCACCAGTACTATTCACGAAGCGTGAAGATATTTTTTTTGTGAAATTACTATCTTTTGGTATCGGAGTTATTATTCATGTATACGACACTATTCACGTATACGACACTATTCACGAATACGGCACTATTCATCGAAAAATGAAAATTTTCCCTTTTCGTTTAAAATATCTATTGTGGATACTAGCTTTGGTTGTATCCATGTTTTGATCATTCTTGAATTTTACACCACTATGATTATTTTTGAGGTATTTTTGGACATGGATAAAATAAAGTACGAATCCTTAATCCTTAATCCTTGTCATTTTGTTTCACTGGATTCGTTTCTTTAAAAATATTTTTTTCATCATCCTCAGTCCTAAATGATGATATAATTGAATATCTTTGGCCTGTAGTGCAAAGATGAATGATTTCTGATGAATATCTTTGGCCCGTAGTGCAAAGATGAACATGTGTTTAGATGAACATGACCAACTGATGAATATCTTTGGCCTGTAGTGTAAAGATGACTTGTTGATAAATATCTTTGGCCTGTAGTGCAAAGTTGACTTGTTGATGTATATCTTTGGCCTGTAGTGCAAAAATGACTTATTGATATATATCTTTGGCCGTAGTGCAAAGATGAATTTATTAGTATGATTATGAACATGAACTGTGATTTAGTATAACCATGATCTTTGATGTTTCAGGTGATAAAAATTATCTTTATCCTGGATGAGAAAAGGAATTTAGAACAACAATTACGATTATGAGTTATACATGTGATTGTGGACAGGAATTGTTGATTGATGTTATAGGGATAAAATATTGTTGATGGACTTTTAACATGGAGAAGATAATAGACTTTATAGTCTATTTGACTCTTCAAATGGATTGCTCGTTCCGCTGCAACTATGGTTGAATTTTTTTATCATATACCATATGTTCTAAATCTCTGATTTATTACTGTTGAAGGCTATTTATAATTTATTTATCTTTAGTCATGACATTCTTTACTGAGCTAGTTGTGCTCAATCTTTTGTTTCACAATTCCTTTTCAGGTAGTACGAGTGTAGCTGGGTCGAGCGGGGGAATAACAAGGGAATAGAACGGTGGTCTATAGATGTTGAGGGTGAGGTGAATTTAACTTGGAAGGGTGTTTTGCCACTGTCATACAAGATGTCTAGTGACATACCACCTCGTGTTATCATAAGACATGGATGTGCTCATCCACTTGCTGAGTATATCTACCAGCACTATCTATATGATCTTGGAGTCTATTTGAAATATAACTCTCAATTAGAGACAGTGGAGATAATGATATGTCAGGAGAAGACTTGCCATTGAGAAGAATATGATAGTAATCTTCTTGTTTTTCTTTGGGGTCTATTGGGTCAACCAAGGATAATTATGTGGTCATATGATATCTATAATAACCTAGACGCATGGCCTCCCATGTACGAAGGTTTCCTTGAGCACTTCCCAAAGATTCTAATTTCAAAAACAGTTTTCGACTATACCTTTATGTAAGGTGTCAGTATGAGGTGCTGTCCACGGTTGGGACATGAGTCACAGCTGATATATATTTGTATACAAACTCACAGCATATGTGTTGTTGTATTTTGCACAACAATTGTTGTAATAAAGTTGTAGTTGTTTTCTATACCATGTATTTGGCGACTCAGAATGGGTTGGATGGAATGGACCTATTTTGGTGTTGTCACACATATGATGAGGAAAATATTGATTTTATGTGGATATAGATGGAGAAAATTTTTTAATGTGACAATTGTTGAAAATTAAAATTTTATCTTTTTCTGATAAAATAATTCATTTAAATATAGTATTTTAATATTATATTAATGGTGATATTTTATAATGAATGTGGAATATGTGAGTATATGAGGAGGAAGAGTATTTTTGTGGCATTAAATGTTTAACACATATTTTGTGTGTTGGTGGACACAATTATTGACCGAAATTTGATTATAGCCTGTAAAATCGCCCGTTTGTGAATTTCAGTCAATTTCTGTTTGGAATTTGGAAAAACTTTCTTCTGCAAAGTTGTAGAGAATTGAATTTCCTATAAAAACTCGCGAAATTCGAATTTTCTGACAAAAGGGCTATTTATTATGAATTATTGAAGTTCTGAAGCTCCGAAATAATTGATTTTTGGAAGTTTAAAATAATTTAAATACAAAAAAACGTTTTTGGTGAGTTGAGTGGGTCTTGAATGTGATGTAAATGTGCTGATATAAGTTTTCCAAGTATGCGTATGATTTAATTTAATATATTATATTTTATTAAATTTTCTGCTTTGGTGTTCTAAGCAATTTCCTATAAATAGGTGCTTAGGTTATAATTGAAAATCACACCAGAAACTAAAGTTTTCTCTCTCTATATTATCGAGCGTATTCTTGTGAGTATTTTGAGTATACTTTGAGTATTACTATACGGTGCAAGTTCGTTCAGCGTTATTCCAGTCAGAGGTACTTCTCTTTTGAGGTAAGGGATAGTAAGGGAGGTTATTTTCTTCTGAAATGATATTATTTCTTCAATATCATTATGCCGAAATATTGGTTGGAACTTTTTCATGTCGGGGTTACTATTCATGAGTTACTATTCACGAGTTACTATTCATGAGTTACTATTTACGAGTTACTATTCACGAGTACTATTCACGAAGCGTGAAGATATTTTTTTGTGAAATTACTATCTTTTGGTGTCAGAGTTATTATTCACGTATACGGCACTATTCATCGAAAAATGAAAATTTTCCCTTTTCGTCTAAAATATCTATTGTGGATACTAGCTTTGATTGTATCCATGTTTTGATCATTCTTGAATTTTACACCACTATGATTATTTTTGAGGTATTTTTGGACATGGATAAAATAAAGTACGAATCCTTAATCCTTGTCATTTTGTTTCACTGGATTCGTTTCTTTAAAAATATTTTTTTCAACATCCTCAGTCCTAAATGATGATATAATTGAATATCTTTGGCCTGTAGTGCAAAGATGAATGATTTCTGATGAATATCTTTAGCTCGTAGTGCAAAGATGAACAGGTGTTTAGATGAACATGACCAACTGATGAATATCTTTGGCCTGTAGTGCAAAGATGACTTGTTGATGAATATCTTTGGCCTGTAGTGCAAAGATGACTTGTTGATGAATATCTTTGGCCTGTAGTGCAAAAATGACTTATTGATGTATATCTTTGGCCGTAGTGCAAAGATGAATTTATTAGTATGATTATGAACATGAACTGTGATTTAGTATAACCATGATCTTTGATGTTTCAGGTGATAAAAATTATCTTTGTCCTAGATGAGAAAAGGAATTTAGAACAACAATTACGATTATGAGTTATACATGTGATTGTGAACAGGAATTGTTGATTGATGTTATAGGGATAAAACATTGTTGATGGACTTTTAACATGGAGAAGATAATAGACTTTATAGTCTATTTGACTCTTCTAATGGATTGCTCGTTCCGCTGCAACTATGGTTGAATTTTTTTTATCATATACCATATGTTCTAAATCTCTGATTTATTACTGTTGAAGGCTATTGATAATTTATTTATCTTTAGTCATGACATTCTTTACTGAGCTAGTTGTGCTCAATCTTTTGTTTCACAATTCCTTTTCAGGTAGTACGAGTGTAGCTGGGTCGAGCGGGGGAATCACAAGGGAATAGAACGGTGGTCTATAGATGTTGAGGGTGAGGTGAATTTAACTTGGAAGGGTGTTTTGCCACTGTCATACAAGATGTCTAGTGACATACCACCTCGTGTTATCATAAGACATGGATGTGCTCATCCACTTGCTGAGTATATCTACCAGCACTATCTATATGATCTTGGAGTCTATTTGAAATATAACTCTCAATTAGAGACAGTGGAGATAATGATATGTCAGGAGAAGACTTGCCATTGGGAAGAATATTATAGTAATCTTCTTGTTTTTCTTTGGGGTCTATTGGGTCAACCAAGGATAATTCTGTGGCCATATGATATATATAATAACCTAGACGCATGGCCTCCCATGTACGGAGGTTTCCTTGAGCACTTCCCAAAGATTCTAATTTCTAAAACAGTTTTCGACTATACCTTTATGTAAGGTGTCAGTATGAGGTGCTGACCACGATTGGGACATGAGTCACAACTGATATATATTTGTATACAAACTCACAGCATATGTGTTGTTGTATTTTGCACAACAATTGCTGTAATAAAGTTGTAGTTGTTTTCTGTACCATGTATTTGGCGACTCAGAATGGGTTGGATGGAATGGACCTATTTTGGGGTTATCACACATTTCTACAATTTTGTATGAGGATAACGATGCATGCATTGCTCAACTTAGAGGAGGATACATCAAGAGAGATTGAACAAAGCACATTTCACTTAAATTCTTTATGACGCCCCCAAATTCGGGTCTCTTCCAACCCGACAGATGGTGCTACACGGTACTACCATTCATTCATTCATTTAATTGAATAGTCTCAAAAGGACTACAATAACTTCTATATATCCAAAATAATATTGCATTCCCTAGGTTCTTTGTAACCCATTCGTTTGTTCTTGTCATAATATCAAATATATTACAAATCGTTTAACTATTCTATTACATAAGCAATCTAAGGGTTCATCTTCGCCTTGCCCTTGTCCCTGCCTGAGCCTTCGGTCCACTCGATTTTAGCTGTGTTCATATGGTTCAAGCAAGAGTGAGCATGACTAGCTCAGCAAGTACTAAAATTCTAATAAACAACATGCTTGAAACATAGAGCTCATATATCTTCTATAACTGAACAATAGTTACGAAGTACTATTGATAAATCAAAATAGCACTTCTTTTCCTTAAAAACATTTTCCAACAACAATATTCAGTAGAATATCAATTATGGCTCAAGACTAAGAGCATTCATAAGTTCTTTTGAAAAGGACAACCCGTCACTAAGTCCGTAAGTCCGGCATAGCTTACGAGCACGTCTGAGTCATCGGCTCATAGTACTCTATGTTGATCAACACTACATTCATTAAACGTGTATACATTTAAGTTGTGGCAACCTCACGTGCCTGTCGTTAAACGACAAAAACATTTTTAGCATATTCGGTCTTCGATTGAAAACCATACTAATATAACTCGGTAAATATTAATCATGCTTGACAGAATCATAATATAAGTCTAGCCGAAAGAATTGGCTTTAGCTTCATCATTCAAGACTTCATGCGAAAGAATACATGAATTACAAAGCTTGTCCAGACTGAACTGGAACAAGGGTTAGAATACTTGCCTTCAGCGTCTGCTTACTGATTAACACACGTACACTTTAAGTCTCTACGTTTCTACAACACATGATCATATAAAGTACCACATTAGGTCATATATAATCAAGTATGTATACTATTATATCTTACCCTTCATCTCAATGTAAATCCTGACTTAAATCTACTATTATGGGTTTCCGGCTTTCATTACGACATTCATAATTCGTTCATCTTTGCTTGATTATTAACTCTTAATCATCATTCATTAGTGTCTTACAAGTACCTTACAATGTTATGCATATACCTTAATTCATTACTATCAAGTCCCCTTTCATTCTATACTTGAAGACATTCTTGTCCATCAAAATTTTAGGACTGGCGCTGCGGCGCCACACTTAACTCTACATCTCGCGTCGCGGCGCGAGTTAGCAGTATGCACGGTTCTAGCCTTGCGCTGCGGCGCGGGCTTTAAGGCTATGAGTCCTCAGATAGTTTGTAAAATTTTGAAAATTTCACGAAACTCCCGGACGCATAACTTCTTCGTTATAAGTCCGAATTGGTCCGTTCAAAAGCCTATGGTTTACAAATTACATACTCTATGCGTTCATGCAAGAATTTTATCTATTTGACTTTGTTTACTAAAATTTCACCTATTAGTTCATTTTTAACGAAAACGATAAACGTTCGTGAACGTTCAACGCTCGTTTCTTCGTTCTAAGTCGGAATTCGGTCATTTTCGAGTCCGCAACTCTATAATGCCAAATATGACTTGTCTCCATCGAAAACCAACGTTTCCGACTTCAAACACAAAATACGACTTTCATTCTGAGAATTTCACGAATTTGACGATAATCGTCCAATCGTGTGTATTTCGGCAAAACTACATTCTTAATGATTCTAAATGGATTTTAATCAACATAAGATCATTACAAGTTACTTATTACACCAACTTATAATAAAAGTAGGTTTTGACTTATTCACATAAGTCATTGACTTATTCAACATATGAACTATAAATCTTCATACTCATGACTTATTAATAACTTAAGTCCACTAATTAATATTCTTATGCTATATTCAACATACTAATCATCATAAGACAACATATGATAAGTTATTTATGGTTCTAGCAAATTATTAATGTTCAAGTTGCTTATCCAAATTATTCGGCTTAAGTTCATTCTTTATTAACTTATTACATGATCTTAGCATACATGTTCATTAATAACACTTCCCTTATCATCCTATTATAATAGAGATGAAAGAACATTGGACACAAGATCATTACCTTTGAATTCTAACTTCTTCTTCTTGGAAAATCTAACTTTGACTTAAAAGTGCTTATTTGCTCTACCAAATAAGTAGCTTATAATTGAGAGGAGTTGGATGATTATTGAACAACCAACAAATGAATTGTGGCTTCTCTATTTATAGGCAACTAAAGTTTAGGGCAAAAAGGACTTTACACCATCCCACCTCCTCATTCCACCTCCTCATCCTCCACCTCCTTACTATTCATTGCTTGACCTCTAAGTCTACTTGCTAACCACATAAAGTACTTGGTCATCACATATAATCCTTACCCATCAAGCTTACCCACTTCCTACTTGGTTTGACCCATGGATCAAGGCTTCTTATTGGGCTTGGTTAATTAATCTAACTACTTTCTTAATGGGCTTGTGCTATCATAGTTTGGACTTATGACTTATCAAACACTTGGGCTTGATTGTCACATTCTATTGGACTTATACTATTAGGTTAATAATCCTACAAGTCCATTATCTTTAATTAAACAACTTAACATTTATACCCCACGTATAATCTTCGTATGCTAGCTCGTATATTAATTCTTAATATACGTTATCTCATTCTTCATAAATAATAGTACAATACGTCGTATTATACTTACATTCATTACTTCGTATAATGCCTACACATCATCTGATTACAACTTTCTTCCTTTAACGCTTAATAAACCTAACGTTCCCAAATTAAGTTCGCATGCGAAATATTACGTTTTCCATACTTAGATTATTATTACACAATCCATCTCACCTTGATATTATAATGTTACGTATTTCTCGAAAGTTCAAAAATAATTCCCGAGCATAAATCGATGAATAGTGTTTTTCAGAAAATTTATCGGAAAACTTTTATTTTCGTCTTAGAAATTCAAACACCTTAATTATCTCACGTAGTTAAAATACTACGACATTCCGACATTTTTAGGTTATAGAACGACATTCATCTTATCAACACGTAATAATAATGAATAATATTATTTTATTCATTATTAAAAGTATTCATAAAGGTTCGATTTTCTGGGGCGTTACATTCTATTTCACACATGAGTTACAAAAGAAGGGTGATATAGATGTGCATCAAATTCAATCATGTGATAATCTAGCCGACTTATTCACAAAGTCGCTACCAAATGCAACGTTTGTAAAACTTCGAAAAAAGATCGGAATGTGTCGACTGAAAGACTTATGACAACATTTCATCAAGGAGTAATGAATTCCTTTTGAGGGGAAGACTGTACTCTTTTTCCTTAGTCATGGTTTTTATCCTAATGGGTTTTTCCTAACAAGGTTTTAACGAGACAGCCAATTAAAATATATTTATGTAAAAGATATGTACTCTTTTTTCCTTCGTTAAGTTTTTCCCATTGGTTTTTTTAACAAGGTTTTTAATGAAACATAATCTTCTATCGTAGGTAATCAGGGGAAGTGTTGTAATATATGCATGAGATTACCTCCTGAAGAGGGAACTCTCGTGCTTTGCCTTTCTCCTTCTCCTTTCTCCCCTGATGATTTCATTCCTCCCCGTGACTCCTTTTCATTCCCTATAAAGGAATGATACGTAGGAAAATTGATAAGAATTTTTCTCTTGCTTATTCTCTCTAAATTTATACAGCAATTATAAGAGTATCTTTATACACTTTGCTAAATTTTTATAACAAAATATGTAAATTTTCGTATTATTTAGTGATACACATTAATGACTGTATAATAATAATAAATCATCATATTGCATATCAAAAATATACTTATTTGATATTATTATAATAACAATACTCTACCATCCTAAATTATTTGAAAATTTATATATTTTACATACATTTAGAATTATCAAGTAAAAATCAAAATCTTGAATTTCTATAAGTTTGGTCAATCTCATATGGTAATTTTTTTACAGATTTGAAAAAGCTATTGCCAATGAAGTTAAAAGGTGGGGATAAATTACTTTTTGATCATTGTATTAGGGTCCGATTTTTATTATGGTTACCGAATTTTTTTTTATTACAATCGAATAACTGTACTCTCAAATATTATAAAATGGTCATCAATTTTAATTTCCGTCCAAAAACCAGACGGAAATGCTTAGTAGACTAACAGAATCCAAGTGGCACTGAGGTGGCACGTAGGGTCCACTCCCACGTGGATCTGTAGTCAAGATAATACATTTTTTGGTTACTGTACTAGGGTCCGATTTTTATTATGGTTACCGAAACTTTTTTTGTTACAATCGAATAATTGTACTCTCAAAAATTATAAAATGGTCATTACTTAAAAATTATTATTATTTAGAAATTATTATTATTTAAAAATGTTGAAAGTCAATGTTGAAATTATTATTATTTAAAAAATATTATTATTATTATTTGAAATTATTATTATTATTATCATTTCAAAATTATTATTATTACTATTATTATTATTATTATTTTGAAATTATTATTAATACTATTATTATTATTATTAAAAATTGTTATTATTATTTTAAGATTATTGTTATACAATACTATTAATTTTACTCCGAAGTTCTACATATTATTAAAATTATTATTATTAATAGTATTTTATTATTATTATTATTTTAAATTTATTATTAATAGTATTTTATTATTTAAGAAAGAAAAAGCCCCCTTTCTTTTCTTGATTCTGATGAATCTGATCAACTTTTTTTTAAATCAGAGTTGCCGGAGAATTCAACAACAACTGACTGCCACCAAGAGCACAAGTGGCTAATAATAATAATAATAATAATTTTAAAATAATAATAATAATAATAATTTCAAAATAATAATAATAGTAATAATAATATTATTATTGACAATAATGACAAGATAATTTCAAAATACATGCAATACGTACTGCATGTACATAATTTTTTTTAGTGCTAAATAAATAAACCAAATAAACTTATTAAATAATACATACATGACCATTTTGTAAATAATAATTTTTAAGTAATGACTATTTTATAATTTCAAAAAGTTGATCAGATTCATCAGAATCAAGAAAAGAAAGGGGGCTTTTTCTTTCTTAAATAATAAAATACTATTAATAATAAATTTAAAATAATAATAATAATAATAAAATACTAATAATAATAATAATTTTAATAATATGTAGAACTTCGGAGTAAAATTAATAGTATTGTATAACAATAATCTTAAAATAATAATAACAATTTTTAATAATAATAATAATAGTATTAATAATAATTTCAAAATAATAATAATAATAATAGTAATAATAATAATTTTGAAATGATAATAATAATAATAATTTCAAATAATAATAATAATATTTTTTAAATAATAATAATTTCAACATTGACTTTCAACATTTTTAAATAATAATAATTTCTAAATAATAATAATTTTTAAGTAATGACCATTTTATAATTTTTGAGAGTACAGTTATTCGATTGTAACAAAAAAATTTTTGATAACCACAATGAAAATCGGACCCTAGTACAGTAACCAAAAAATGTATTATCTTGACTACGAATTTACGTGGGAGTGGACCCTACGTGCCACCTCAGTGCCACTTGGATTCTGTTAGTCTACTAAGTATTTATGTCTGGTTTTTGGACGGAAATTAAAATTAATGACTATTTTATAATATTTGAGAGTACAATTATTCAATTGTAATAAAAAAAATTTCGGTTATCATAATAAAAATCGGATCATAGTGCAGTTACCAAAAAGTGATATAAGGTGTACAGAAGTTATTATTACCAAGAAACATTACTCCTACAGTCGTATAAAACAACAGAAATTCTAGGGAGACGTTTTTTTGGAGGACATTCTAGCGACTTTTTTTTTTGGTTTTTTTTTGTAGTACCTCTTAAAAAATGTATAATATTTATTTCAACTGAAATTTTTATAAAAATCAGTGTTTTAAGTATAATTTGGATACATACAAAAAACAAGGTCTGTACAGTATTTACAATCCTGTTTCTTGTATGTATCTAATTTATACCTAAAACACTATCTTTTATAAAAATTTCAATTGAAATAAATACTATATATTTTTTAAGAGGTACTACAAAAAAAAAAAAAAAACAAAAAAAAATGTCGCTATCCACACAAAAATGTCCCCCTATAATTACTCATAAAACAAACGAAATCAGATCGGTAGCTGTAGTAGTGCAAACTACGGCAACTTCTCCAGGTTAATACGAAGAATTCTCCGCCACTGGTAAGTCTATTCGTCACACAAACAGGCGCATGAAGTCGAACATACACTTTCACAATTCATGAATTGAGTTATGATTTATACTACCTTTTTATAGATGTTGCAATTTAAACCCTGATTTGATTTTTTTTTTGACAATTATTCTGGACTAACCTCATTATAGATATTGTATCATTAGATATATGTTTGTGCGCTTTTGTTGATTTACTTTTTCTGAATGTCTAAATATCTGTAGGTGTTTCAATTCGTCTGTTTCAAAAATGCCCAAATCTCAGTTTCGTGTTGTTCGATCTATTTTTCGGTTTGTTAATACAATTTCTGGGCAACCAAATAGTGGATTAATTGGCGCTTTAGTCTTTTAGTGTACTAAAAATGTTTTGATATTGTTATTTTGTATTTCCATTTTCGATCTAAACTGAGAAGATTTATGTTATTGTTGAATCAGAGAGTAAAAGTGAAATATGGAGAAAATCTTGCTCTCTATTTGTTCATTTTGACAAAGGTACGCCAGCTATTGCCAATGAAATCAAGGAAGCTCTAGAAGGGAATGATGTGGAAGCAAAGATTGATGCCATGAAGAAAGCTATCATGCTTTTGTTAAATGGTGAAACGCTTCCCCAGCTTTTTATCACGATTGTTCGATACGTGTTGCCTTCAGAAGACCATACAGTGCAGAAGCTATTGCTTCTTTACCTTGAAATTATTGATAAGACAGACGCCAAAGGACGGGTCTTACCTGAGATGATTTTAATTTGCCAAAATTTGAGGAATAATCTGCAGCACCCAAATGAGTACATTCGGGGTGTGACCTTGAGGTTTCTTTGTCGATTGAATGAGGTGGAGATTATTGAGCCTTTGATTCCATCTGTTTTAGCAAATTTGGAGCATCGCCATCAGTTTATTAGGAGGAATGCTATTCTTGCAGTCATGGCCATTTACAAGCTTCCGCAGGGGGAGCAGCTCTTAGTTGATGCTCCGGAGATGATTGAGAAGGTGCTTGCAACTGAGCAGGATCAATCAGCCAAGAGGAATGCTTTTCTTATGCTTTTTAATTATGCCCAGGATCGTGCCATTAATTATCTTATGACCCATGTTGATAGAGTAGCTGAATGGGGAGACCTGCTTCAGATGGTTGTGTTGGAGTTGATTCGGAAAGTATGTAGAACAAATAAGGCTGAGAAGGGGAGATATATAAAGATCATCATATCTCTACTAAATGTTCCATCCTCTGCTGTTATTTATGAATGTGCTGGAACACTTGTGTCTTTGTCGTCTGCACCTACGGCAATCAGGGCTGCAGCAAATACCTATTGTCAGCTTCTGTTATCTCAGAGTGACAACAATGTAAAACTTATTGTGCTTGATCGACTGAATGAACTCAAATCTTCTCATAGGGAGGTTATGGTTGATTTGATTATGGATGTGCTTAGAGCACTCTCGAGCCCGAACCTTGACATTCGAAAAAAAACACTTGATATTGTTCTTGAATTGATTACTCCCCGAAACATCAATGAGGTTGTTCTTACTTTGAAGAAGGAAGTCATGAAAACTCAGAGTGGGGAGCTTGAGAAGAATGGCGAGTACCGCCAAATGCTTATTCAAGCCATCCATTCTTGTGCAATCAAGTTTCCAGAAGTGGCGAGCACTGTTGTTCATCTGTTGATGGACTTTTTAGGAGACAGCAATGTTGCTTCAGCTATGGATGTTGCTATATTTGTGCGAGAGATAATTGAAACCAACCCAAAATTGAGGGTTTCTATCATAACTGAGGTTATTGGACACTTTCTACCAGATCCGAGCAGCACGAGTTTGTTCTTGTGCTCTTTGGATCATTGGAGAGTATTGCCTTTCCCTCTCCGAAGTTGAGAGTGGCATTGCAACCATTAAGCAGTGCCTCGGAGACCTTCCATTTTACTTGGCTTCAGAAGAAGGGGAGGCTGCTAATTCTTCAAAGAAATCGCAGCAAGTAAACTCCATTACTGTTTCATCTAAAAGACCAGCTATACTCGCTGATGGGACTTATGCCACTCAGAGTGCAGCTTCTGAAACTGCTTTTTCCCCTCCCACTGTTGTTCAAGGATCTCTAAGTTCTGGAAATTTGAGATCCCTTATTCTTACAGGTGATTTTTTCCTTGGGGCAGTTGTGGCTTGCACATTAACCAAACTTATCCTGAGACTAGAAGAGGTTCAACCATCAAAACTTGAAGTGAATAAAGCATCATCCCAAGCATTATTGATCATTGTCTCCATGCTACAACTAGGAGAATCCTCATTTCTTCCGCACCCTATTGATAATGATTCACGCGACCGGATTGTTCTTTGCATAAGATTGCTATGCAACACCGGGGATGAGATCAGGAAGATCTGGTTGCAGTCTTGCCGTGAAAGTTTTGTTAAGATGCTTTCAGATAAGCAGCTTCGCGAAACAGAGGAAATCAAAGCAAAGGCACAGGTTTCTCATGCACAGCCAGATGACCTTATTGACTTCTACCATTTGAAGAGCAGGAGGGTAAGAAGCTATGCACTGGTTGAGTTTTTTGTTTGATTTTAACAAGCGTAAGATACAGAATAATATGCTGATGTAATTATTTTATTTTCTTTCTTAAAATTTTACATATGATCATTCTAATTTAATGATGAAATAATTGATATTAACATTTTTCTTCTTGATACTTGCCTACTGATTACTGAATCATGTCTTTCATTACTAGTTACTTCCTATTTTGAAAAGGACTAGTAATTTTGTTGATGGGCCCCTACTGAGCATAAATTTGCCTAGTTCTCTTCTGCCTCATATGTACTTGTTATATACCTTGCTGACTGTTGTTATCATGTTTATCTAGTGTCATTTAGTATAATGCCATTACTTATTCCAAGATTAAACTGTGAGCTGATTTTTCTACAGCTGAGATTGAGTTCTTTCAATCAACTCAGCATTTCATTGAGAACTATCTTATTTTTCTCATTGCCTCTGATTTCTCTGGTTAATAAAGTTATGATTTTGATTACAACATAGGAGATGCAGTAAGACTTAATGAGGACTTGAATTGAAGTTATAACTACACTTGGGTATCCCAATTTTATTGGATATAACATGAATATTTCATCGACTCAATATTGGATAGCTTTACCATGTTCTAATATAGAATATTCCAGATTTATAAAATGCAAACAGAAAAATGAATTCCACTGATTCGAGCTCATAAATATATTGCTTGTTTACCTTGTCTTTAGTATTAAAATATAATCACAAATGGTACTTTTTTTTCTTTCTTTTCTGGATAAGTTACCTTTTAAAAGCACCAAAGGGACAGGCTGTATTACTTATTCACCCATTGTTTTTATTGTTATGTTGATGTTTGATGGTTGATTGAGTCAATGATCCACTAGTTGCTGTATTTATCTTAAAATTATCTTTATTATGACACAGCAGATTTGTGACTGCTATGTCAATTTGTTGACTTTTTTCAGTGAAGAACTTTTGCTTAGCCGCCAACTAGCTGAGGTAGCAGGAGTTATTAGTGTTACAGTAGTTTGTGTCACCTGAACCGATCTTTTTTTTCTCCTTTTTGTTTCATTGTTCTTCAATCTATGTATGATTTGTCTATTCTTTTGCCGCCTCTTTTACACTTTCTCTCTTACTTTTCTCTGAGATCTACTAAATAATGCAAATTATTTTGTTTGTTGTTTTACAAAGTTACTGGTTAAAATCAACTACTCATAGAGTTAAATTTGCTTGAAATATTTTCTTCAGAATGCATCTGTAAGATTTCCTTTATTATTAATTTTAAGAAGTTCAATGAAATAAATCTGTGCTTGTATTCTCAATGTGTGTATTGGTACATCTTAAATTTTTGAAGGCTACTTTTTTTCTTTGTTTTTATTGACTTTATAGTTGGTAATGTATTTCTACTTAGCATGTCATTATTTTATATATTACAGGGCATGAGCCAGCTAGAGTTGGAAGATGAGGTTCAAGATGATCTAAAACGTGCTACTGGTGAATTTATAAAGGATGGAGATGATGCAAACAAGCTAAACCGTATTCTTCAACTCACTGGATTTAGCGATCCGGTGTATGCTGAGGCGTATGTGACAGTTCATCACTATGATATTGTTCTTGATGTTACTGTTATCAATCGAACTAAGGAGACCCTCCAGAACTTGTGCTTGGAGTTGGCAACCATGGGTGACCTTAAACTCGTTGAGCGTCCACAGAATTATACTCTTGCTCCTGAATCAAGCAAACAAATTAAAGCAAATATTAAGGTGTCTTCAACTGAGACTGGAGTCATATTTGGAAATATTGTTTATGAGACTTCAAATGTGCTGGAGCGAACTGTAGTTGTCCTGAATGACATCCACATTGATATCATGGACTACATCTCTCCTGCATTATGCAGTGATGCTGCTTTTAGAACTATGTGGGCGGAGTTTGAGTGGGAAAACAAGGTATTATTGTCATTCCTTGCATGTCTAATTTCATAGTTTTGAACAATTTCTATAATAGTGTTCCTAAATTTTCTTTTACTTCAAATTTAAAGTTTGCACATTGCATAGTTTACTGGCTTACTACCATGGTTATCTGTTAATTTGATCAGTAAGACAAATGATCTGGAATTCCATCTATGCATCATATCCAGTAACTCTAACAAGTTGACAGTTTCTTTATTTTTTATTTATTTAAAGAAGAGGAAGATTTTATTTTGTTGAAGAAAATGGAATTTAATGCAGGTGGAGGACAAGAAATCCTCCCTAAAGGAAAAGAGACGTTATAATAGATTATGATGTCAACGTCGAATTACTTCCTTTAACTTTAATAGTGGTTACAAATGGAAGGGGAAGGTTGCTAGTTGCTACAAATAATAAAACAAATGTGTCGCTTTCTTGTTGAGTATTTTTTTAGTTAATTTTATTAATCTGTGTATTGTTAATTTTATAACGAAAGAAAACCCATTTGGTGTGTATAATTTCCGAAGCATGATAGAAAAGTGATCTTGAAGAAACAATTCTATAAATATTACGTGAATTGGAAGCACTTCCCTTAAAACCTTTTATCCAGTTTACTTGTAAATATAAGTTGAAAATAGAAATTTCATGTTTTAACTTTGTTTCTTGGCCGTCTTTCTTCATAATAGGCTGTTGCAGTTTTTCTTTTGATTTCACCTTGCTGCTTTTTTATAATTTCACATACTGCTTATGCTTCCCATAATGCCTCATCATTTCTATGGAAACCTTGACACACAGGTTTCTCATAAAAGAGTCCCTTTTCATCATCTTCAGGATTCTCAACTAGCTGGATCATCCATGTAGGCTGAATTATGTATTAGAGACGACTTGCAGTAAACCTCAATTAGCAAGCTTAGAAACTTTCTCCATCCTTCAACATAGAAATCTCCTTGTTGTAGCTTTTCCTGATCTCCACCAGTTTCAGAAGCCTTTTCAAGGCTTATAAGAAATTGAACTGGTAGTTCATAGTATCATCAATTTTTCCTTTAGTTGATTCAATTCTGTCATGGGTTTCATCAAATATGAGGGGAATTCTTGATTCCTCATAAGCTTAATCTTCACCCTCAATCTGGATGAAAAAAACCAAGTTCAAGTGCTATAATTCCATATCGTCTTCATTTTCAACCTCACAAACAAGCTTCTCTCCCCAAGTTGTGTCTCATCATCATAAGATCAGAGACTTGCAGAAGAAGAGAAGATCTGAGATTAAGATGAGAGAGAGGAGATTAGAAACGGAGAATAAGAGGAGATGAGAGAAGAATAGTACGAGGAAGAAGATGGCTACAGGGTTCAACTTGACCTTTGGTACCAAATTTTCATGCCTGGGTAGGCTCTGACGTGGAGATTGAGATAGAGAAAGGATAGATTAGGGTTATAGAAGAATTTGGAAGGAATAAGATAAAATTCAAGCCGAATTTGGGAAGAAGAAAAGACTGGTTAGAGAGAGACACATACATATAGAAAGATCTAGGAGGTAGATAATAGAAGTGGGAGGTAGAAGAGGGTGATAGAATTGACAGCAAATGCTTCTCAGTTTTCATTCATCATTCATGGCTTACAAAATACAACAACATAATATCTTTTACAGAAAGAGAACACTTGCTGGAAAATCAAGATGAAGCTACACTTACTTTCTTATCCTACACCCACTCCTAACTAACTCGCACTGAACAGAGTGCTCAATAAAAGTTCTAATAGATACTAACTTCCAAAATTACCCTTACCTGACATTCTATATAAACTATTGTCTTCTTGAAAAATGTTCTTTCATTTGGAAGAAAGATATTGATGACATTGAGTTGTATGTTTTGGTCTCTAGCTTTCTTGGACTACTCCTGTTGGTTACATTTTTATATTGCCTTTTTCAGATTAGTGGTAGCATGTTCTACTATGTTCCCCTATGATTGTTTTCTGTTGTAACAAGCTTATGGCTTATATTGTTAATTTTCTTGATACTAACTGTAACTCTGATAGTGTTGATGACTTTTCCCTGTTTTATAATTATGTTCACGCATAGGCTAAAAGTAGCTGACTCCGAATATTTACACGACCTGCTTATATTCATTTTTTATTTAAATTATTAGGGTATATAGATTAATAATGTTCCACATGAGAACTCAGCCAACTAGTTAGACCCTTCGTGAATTTCCCTCACTTACAATGACAGTATATGTGCTTTCATCAATTCTTCTTCTTTTGGCTTGATCACTTTGGCATCTGTGAGATCAGAGATGTCTTGGTTTGTTTGGTAGCATGAACTTATTTACTTTAATGTTTATTAATTGCTTACCGTGATAATGACCTGTTTTTGTTAATTCTTGCTTATTAGTTGGCTAGTTTAATGCCAATCTAACATACTGGATTGCAGGTTGCTGTCAACACGGTCATTCAAGATGAGAAAGAATTCCTTGATCACATTATTAAATCAACTAACATGAAGTGCCTCACTGCACCGTAAGTTATTTATATTGGCCTGCTGCACATATTTTCGCTTTTTATGATTTTATGTACTTCTTCCGTCTCACTATTCAGTAATACTAATAGTTTGTTGTTTTTCCGCTTCACTTTGAAGACTTACCAAAAGCTTATTATATATTACACATAATATATTTGTAAGCTGTGTTACTTGGACTCGCCATTTTTGGTAGAGTACTCGTGTCGACACGACACAACACTGGTACGGGTACGGGATTTGTACGGGATCCGGCCACAAAAATCCGGATACGGTTGTTTTTGCAGGTGGTTGATTGGAGAAGAAGAAGGAACGAGAAAGGAAGAAGAAGAAGAAAGAGAAAAAATGAAGAAAGAGGAATGAGAAACTTACAAATCTGAGGGGACTGCTTACCAATGGTAGAAGCTTCCGTCTTTGGCCGGTGCCAGCAATTGTCGCCTTTTTCTTCTTCTTCTCCAACCAGTTTGTCGGAGTATTGAGTGATTGAGCACCAAACCTCTAAAAAATATCCCTGTAAAATTACAGTTAGGTACACTATAGTTTTTATAGTTTTTTAATTTAGTCCCTTGGGTTTTTTGAAAGTTCAAAATAGCCCTTGGAAAATTATTAGTCCATGTTTTGTTTTTTTTCCATTTCAGCCCCCCTGAAGTTTCAGTAGTTTCAATTCCGCGTATCCTCTATTTTTTGACTTAACGTGTCCGACACCTAGATTCGTACCCGGAGTCCGAGTAACACAGTTTGTAATATAGTTATATATTATTAACTATATTAAAAGTATTAAAAACTATAAAAATATGATAAGGTTTTAATGTGTCTTGAAATCTGTACCCAAAACGATCAATATATTAGTATCACTTAATGTGGGATGGATGGAGTAATAAATGATAATGTTTGGAGTTCTACATGCATGGGTTCTTCTTAAAGGAAATAGGGAATGTGCTATGGTTTCCCGTCTATCAAAGTTATATCGATGTCCAACCAGAACATTGAAGTTCTGAAATGAATTACCCATGTTCATTTGTTTGATCCTGCCTTAGCTTCTCATTTCCTCCCTGTGAACTGCATTATCCTGTAATATAAGCACGTTCTACGGAGCTAAGATATAGCATTTAAAAGGTTATTAAAAGATTACGAACATATTCGTTCAGTCATTTAACATGCAAGCACAAAATAAACTTTATAAAAGTAGCATTTAAAAGGTTCTAAAAACCACGGAATAAAGCTTTATACAGTAGCATGACAGTTTATTTGCTAGAATGTGCATGATTGCTTACTGGCCATTATAGAAGGCTCTAGAAATTGGTTACTAGTATAAATCTACACTGAATATTTTTGATTTGATAGCAAGGTGGTTAATCTGTAGGCAAGGTGTTCAAGTGTTCCCCTAAGATTAGCTTGTGAACAATGTTCTAAAAGGCGCTAGGTGGGCGCCAGGCGGCCTAGCGCTTGGGGGCTTAGGCATGATTTTTTATATTAAGACAATTTTAATATTTTATCTTACATTAATCTAACAAAACAATAATATAAAGCAAAATATTCTATAATAAAGATAATAATTAAATTATAGAATTAATAGTAATTGCACTTAAGTAGTAAGATATATATCCATTGCTTGAAATAATTAAATTATAGAATTAATGTTACTAGTAAGTAGTTACTAGTAAGTAGTAACTAGTAAGAAGTATCTTGATATCTTCATATATATAATTATATACGCATTTCTTCTCTCTCAAAAATTTAAATAAATGTTATTTTTAAAAATTAGTGTGAAGTTTATTGAATGAGACATTTGATACTATTAATTATGAAATTATTTTAATTTGTGTAATTTTCAAAATTGAGGACTTAAAGAAAATGACAAATACCATATACTAAGTATGACTAACATATCTTTGACGTATTAGTTTTATTCATAAAAAAAATTGATATTAAATAATAAAATTTAAAATTTTAAGAATTCAATTCAATATTAAAACTTAAGAAACTAAACATAAATTTAAGAATTATATTGAATTAAACTAAATATTACAAATGTATCATCATTTATAGAATTTCAAGTTGGTACAAGTTCAAAAAATTACAACTATAATAAAATTATTCATTTTGACTTGATCTTGTTCACTTCTTGTTATGATTTGATATGCTACAACTTGCATTAAGAATATGGTAAATCATTAGAAAAATAAATATATCAAATTTTGGTAGTAATTTAAAAAAAAAAAACTCCGCCTAGGCCCCGCCTAGCCCACCTTCCCGCCTAGCCCGCTTTTTTCACCGATTTGACCTTAGGCGCGGTGCAGGCCCCCGCCTAGCGCCTAGGCGCCGCCTAGGCCGATTTTTAGAACAGAGCTTGTGAAGTTATGTTGAAATAAAATCTCCGCCCCATAGTAAGAGAAGGTTTTTCTTAGTTATATTGTACCTGAATACACATTTCATATTAGGTGATATATATTTGTTGAAGAAAATTATCTCTAGCAATAGGTCAACCTTAGCATGCAAGTATTGTTTCGTTCCAATGCTTCATATACTTAATATGGTAACTGTACTTTGGGTAATGTACCTGTATCATGGGAGTTATTTGACCATCTTAAGCACATCTGTTTAGTGCTATTTTAGTAAGTTCAAAATCACATTGTTCAAAATAAGTAAAAAATACCTTAATTGATTTATTGTGATATTCTGTGTAAATGACAAGAGACCTTAGAAAAAATGAGTCTGTTGGGTTTTTATAGCTTTTCATTTCTAGTTGTCCTCTATTGTATAAATATTCATCTAGTTTGCAAGCAGAGTAACAAAATTGACCTTTTATTTGTGTTCCTTTCTGTTATTTTGTTTTTATACTGTGTTGATCAACTTGCGTGATTTTTGCTTCTAACCTGGTTGTTGGCGTCGTACTTTCAAGGTCTGCTCTGGAAGGTGAATGTGGATTCTTAGCTGCTAACTTGTACGCTAAGAGTGTGTTTGGGGAGGATGCTTTGGTAAATTTAAGCATTGAAAAACCAGCTGATGGAAAGCTGAGTGGATATATAAGGATTAGAAGCAAGACCCAGGGGATTGCTCTGAGTTTGGGGGATAAGATCACTCTCAAGCAGAAGGGAGGTAGCTGATCACCATTAGAGCATCTGTAAGGTTATCCTCTCATTGAACTGGTACTCATAAATATAAAATTTTCTTGATATGTTATGGAATTGCTTTACTATTAATCATAAACAGACGAAGAATTAAAAGAATATTTTCTTTCTTTCAATTTTTTTTTCATCGTCTTTTTGTAGTTTTGTTTAATCCTCATCCGTTGCTCATTGTGTAACTGAGTCAGTAGAGGTAGAAAGTTTTCAATTTATTTCTTTCAGTGTTTTTTTTCTCTCCCCTCTGCGCTCAAATATTCTTAATTCATCCTATTTTTTTTTTTATAAAAATGTAAACTGTTTTTAATCCTTGCAACTGTGATGTTGCAGGTTCTCAGCTTTTGACGTTCACTTATTGTATCAGGTTCTTTCAAATTTTCCCTTCACATTTTGGGAGAATGAAGTTCGTATTGAGGACTATTTGTAGAATTGTTGTTCCCTTGTTTTAAAGTTTACTGTTCGTAGAATTGTTGTTACCTTTGTTTCTACTTTGGTATGCATCATCTTGGAGCTAGGTTTTTTGTAGAGAAGATTGGGAAGGTAACTGGGTATTGGAATATATAGTAATTTCAAGTTCTTATCTCGGGCCATTATACAGTGTAGTTAATACGGTCCGGCTCTAAAGCAAACTTTAAAGAGCGAACCAAAGACGAACCGTCGTCTTTGGTGTCTATGGCGACGGTTCGATCCCGTCGCCAAAAACTACATAGCTATGGCGACGGATCGAACCGTCGTCATAGACACCAAAGACAACGGTTCGTCTTTGGTTCGCTCTTTAAAGTTCGCTTTAGAGCCTCTCCGGTAGTTAATATATATATGTGTGTGTGTGTGTGTGTGGGTGGGGTGGGGTGGGGTGGGGGGGGGGAGTGATTCATAACAAATGGCTATGGAAGGTATAGTAGTTGACTCATGTTTAGGAGTGAGCATTCGGTTATTATCCGAACCGAACAAGCATTTCGGTTATAACCGAAAACCGAAAATATACTATTTTGGGCATCCGAACAAGTAACCGAAATTCATTATAACCGAATAACCGAAAACCGAAAAATCGAATAATCGAATAACTTATTCGGTTAATAACCGAATTTAGAAGACATCATTTAACAACAATTAATAGCAGCAGGCAGCAAACATATTTTACCGACTACCGAGAGAGAACAACAACATCATAAGAGTTCCTACATGATTATTGATTAACACTATCTAGCCTACATATTATAAAAACTCAGCCAAGGAGAATCGAAGGAGAACAGAATTACAGAACAAGGAGCACGTTTCGAAGTAGTACAGATCTGAGAAGGAGGGTCGAAGTCTCGGAGAAGAACGAGGAGCTCAGAACGAGGAATAGAACGAGGAGCTCACCGTCAAGGAGTACAGATCTGAGAAGGAGGAGGGTCGAAGTCTCGGAGAAGAACGAGAAACACAATGGGCAGATCGATGTGTATCCGAACCTGATGTGTATTGAGTAGTCAAGTTCTTGTTCTGACTTCTAAGGGAAAGGCAGATCGATAAAGTCACGTTCCTTGCACAATCCGAACTCTGAAGAAACAATAAAGCTCGGCGGCTTCATCTTGGATTCTGTTAATGAAAGAGATTGAGAGGAATTAGTAAACTAGTAATAGACTTGACTAATGGGCTCACTAAAGTATTAATGACTAGACTTGATTAATGGGCTGAGTATAGTAGTAATGACAAAGACTTGACTAAAAATTCCTGCATATATTGTATACTCAGCCCATTACTTGACTAAAAATTCCTGCATATAAAAGAATGCTTAATTTACTTTGTCATTGCCTTTCTTGACTTCGGTTATTCGGTTAAACCGAATAACCCAAAAGTAATACCCGTACAAACTAACCGAAAACCGAACAAAAATTCGGATATAACCGAAATAGTAAAAATAACCGAATTGTCAGAATATTTCGGTTAAATTATTTCGGTTGTGTTCGGTTTTTCGGTTATATCCGTTTTTTGCTCACTCCTACTCATGTTGTACCGCTCATTCTCAAATTCATAGACGTGATTTTTAAAAAGAAAATCATTGCACATACCATTATAGCTGGTATCGGTGTGTACGGATATGAAATTATTTTGGCTTAAATATAAATTATTATTATTTTTTTCACTTCAATGATTCATTTTTTAATTTTTTCGATAATTAAATTATTAAATTTTTTTCATATTCGTCCAATTGTACCCTGTCATGTTATAAGTTGATATGTATACTTTGAGTGGTCCATCTCTAGCTTGTGTGTTATTAAATAAAGTTATTTCAAATATTTTCTTTTAAAATTCATGGTTTATGGAAAGGTAAAATTGTCTAACCATCTTTTATTTTACATTAAATTAAACCAAAATAAAATAATTCCTTCAGTCCTCTTCTTCCCTAATCTCCTAATCTATAGATTCAATTCTCTTCCCTCTATATATGTATATATGTGTCTATATATATGATAGGGGGTTAATGAGTTGTACAACTGTGCAGATTCTTAAAATTCTAAATGTACAACTAACAAAAATAATTCCCGATCAATTTTGGATGAATAGTGTTTTTTTTAATTTTTTTCGATTTTTTTTTATTTCCGTCTTAAAAATCATACTATTTAATTCTAGCACAAAACCAAAATCCTAACATAAAACAATCATCCTAGAGAATGACCTTTAAATTTAATAAAACTCTTATATTCATCCAACTAAAATAAAATCCAATCACATTGGTCAATAGTTCATAATCAATCTCATTTATTATCATACACATCACCATATATTAATAAATAACATTTATCTCATGAATAATAAACATTCAATATATATATATATATATATATTGATATCATTTAATGGGTAAATTTAGTTAGCATAAAATCTAATTTTGAATAAAAAAAATACTCTTTTATTTTAATCCAAATTTAAATCAAAATAAACCTCTTATTTTAATTTATCCAATTTTGAATAAAATAAACTATTTTATTTTAATCAAAATCTTTAATCAAAATAAACTCATTTATTTTAATTAATTATGGAATCGAATTCCATGTCAAAATAAACTCATTTATTTTGGATAATATGAAATCTTATTTCATATCTAAATAAACTCCTTTATTTAAGGAAACACATATTTTCTTTCCTATTCACAAGTAAACTCCTTTATTTTGAATAATATGAAATCTTATTTCATATCTAAATAAACTCCTTTATTTGAGGAAATATGGAATTCAATTTCAACTTCAATTAGTTATCATGGAATCCAATTCCAACTCTAATTAATTAGCATGAAATCTAATTTAAAATTAAAATAAACTCTTTATTTTAATTATAAAATTATTAGGAATATATATATATATATATATATATATTATAATCATATAACGGTAATATATACTCCCTCCGTCCCAAATTAATTGCTCAGTTTTGACTTTTTAAAGTCAAATTGACCATTTTTAAAACTAATCTTTTTACTATTTTTGCTAAAATATAGGTGAAGAGATTATAATCAAAAGAAAGTATATACAATTTATTACAAATTCTAATTTTTATAATTTTAGAAATATATTTATATATGCTTAATTATTAATTCTAAAAATAGTCAATTTGACTTAAAAAGGTCAAAATTGAGCAATTAATTTGGGACTGAGGGAGTATTATGAAAACGTGTGGGATGAACCCTGAAACTTCTGGCCAACTATTGAAGCATGTCCCTTGATATAATACATGTTGCAAGAAGATTCCTTACATTAAGGAAGTAATATTTAATAAGTTATCATATATATATAATCACATCCTGAAGCTGCTAAACCATGAAGCATCATGATCACTTAATAAAACAACCACGTTGGACGGTTGGAAAAAATATATATATTGTAAGACCCCAACTTATTATGAATAAAATTAAATTTTCTCTATTTATTATCTTGAAATAATAAGGAGTTAATTTGATATAATGCTTTGGTTATAGATGAAATGTGCAAATTTTATAAAATAAGCAAGTGGTTATAAAATATTCATTTTTATCGGGGAATATTCGTACGACGGCGCAACCATTCATGGGCCCCATAATAGAATAACTGTCGGATGAAGAAAATGACAAGTTTGAATTTTTATAAATAATGGCGTAGTTGTTACTGTTAACACTGTTGGAATACCCAGGTGTTTAAAATACAGTAATACGCGTGGTTGCATAGTAGCACACGCTATTACACTGCATTTTTGAATTATTGATTCTTACGTAAGAAGGCACTACTCGATAATTGTTACAGTAATTACTGTTTAATATTTTATTTTATTGATTCAATAATTGTTGCGTTGATATTTTATATTATTGTTTTAATAATTTTTACTGCACAGTATTTCTCATTATCAGATCAATAATTCATATTATTTGAATAATATTATTAGATAGCATTATTGGCAATGTCTATAAAATTCTGTCAATGAGAGATTTGGTCACCTAATTACGCGCTAGTAAGGAGAAATCCTTATTAGAAAGCCTCCTCTTTCCTGGGAACAACCTGATTGTTATTATTGTGATTCTGTAATATATTTGTGAATATTATTTATTTATTTATATGATAAGGAAATATTTATTTGATGTGGATATAAATGATGAATTTATTTATTTTATGTGGTTGTAAATGAAGAAAACTGGTCAGAAGGACTCATAATCCGAAAAATCAGTGTTCTTGAGATATATTTCGCGAGTTATAATTTTTAATCTGACCGTTGGATCGTTATAATTTTTGGATATGTAATACATATATAAGTTAGTATATGTCCACAAATTTTAAACCATTAAAAATGAATGTATGATTTGTTATGAATTTTAAGAGGTGACTGGTTCAGAAATTGTTGAAGTTTCTAAATTTATCATTTTGGTAGAAAATTCTAGAATGAGTGGGCCCCACCTATGGTTGGTGAAAAAATGTGCTGGAATTTTATTTCAAATGTGGTGGGTGGGAATAGTAGCAGGTAAAGCCATCAGGTTGTAGGTCAAGTCTACTTCGGCGTTCTAGCATTTCTTATAAATAGGTGTTTAGGTTCGAATTGAAAATCACACCAAAAACAAGTTTTCTTTCTCTCTATATCATCGAGCGTATTTCTGTGAGTATCTAGATACTTTGAGAGTTACTATTCAGTGCAAGTTTTCTTCAGCATCATATCTGATATTCCATTCAGACATTATTCTTTTGAGGTAAGGGATATTATTTTTTTCGTAATAATGTTATTCTTTCAATATCATTATACTAAAATATTGATATGAATTTTATTGTGGAATTTCTACCTTTTTGTGCCGGAGTTACTATTCACGTATACGGCACTATTCACATATACGACACTATTCACGTATATGGTGTTAGAGTTTATGCCCTAGAAACTAATTATTTGATATAATTGCTTAACGTTTTGATATTATATTTGATTGAATAAATATATGATTTTATTATGGTTTTATTTACTGCGTAATATAATTGTTAACATAATAAAATTCCTTAGAATAGTGATACAAATTATATAGTTTCAAGTATGTGACTTGAACATGAGATTATATATTACCATTAGTATCAGTGTTCTTAAATGTTCCTAGTCGAGTATCATTGTTGATGGGACAACAATGATGCATTGAGACTAGTATGTGGATTGACTGATGACCAAATCTCATTGGTCATAAATATATGAGATATTAAGTCAATGCATAGGTACATGTTAGAGAACGATGTACTGGACAGACCCACCATGAGAATTCTATATGGAGCATTATGCGAAGTGTCATTAGCAATTCTCATAGTGACAATGATGTAATGGTCCTCCGACCTGAAATCGCTATATTACTACACGAGAATTTATGTACTTTGATATCATCAAATGTCACCTTTAATAGAGTGGACTATAAAGGTGATTATTGGGTTCATCATTAATCATGTGAGAAATATGAGTGATCTAGATGGAATTTAACCATCCTATATATTATGGGTGATATCCATAGGCCTCTTGATTGAGTAGGACTATGAAATGCATGGCCATGCTCAAATAGTGATTTGTTTCATATAGTCTACTCATTGATCAAGAAAACTCAGATTAAATTATGAAGAGTATGACACATTCCATGACTCGAGTTTAATCTAGGATATTAAGGTTAAAAGGATTAAATTGCACTGAAACATTGGTCACAAAAGGTTGCATCGAATCATCGATCTTATTATTACTTGGGTAGCAGTGATGCATTACTAGATGCCGCTCACTGTTTATAATTTTATAATATGATTTTAAAATTATTGCCAACGTAATAATAACCTATAGGGTCACACACATAGAACGTTATTTAAAAGGGAATTAATTTAAATTTTAAGGATTTAAATATATTAATATGATTAATAGTATTTAAATCACGAATTTAAATTAAAAGGAGAATTTGTATATATGTATATTAATTAAGTAAGACTTAATTAAGATATATATATATATATATATATATATATATATATATATATATATATATATATATATATATATATATATATATATATATTCGGATTTTATAAAATTAGGTTTTGATTTTGATTAATTCCTTTTAACTACTATATATATGATATATAGCAGCTACTTAGGGTAAGATATCAGAATTGAAAAACCCTAGCCGCTCTTAGAGAGAGACTAGAGAGAAAACAGTTTCAAAAATCCATTCTTTTTGGTGGCTAGTACCGCAAGTCCTTCTTATTGCAGAATCGTTCGAAGGTTCATGCGGCGTTCGTGTGGATACCGTAGAGGCGCAATCGGTTTGTATTGCGTTGGAGATTCGAGGCGCAGTCGGTTTCAGATTCTCGTTTTTGTTTATATCTGGTATAATCTCTAAACCTCTGAATTAATTGATTTTCGCATGGATCCTGTTTTAGGGTTTCGGAAATTGCTTTAAAATTTTAATTTTCGCTGTGCGTTTCTGTACCGAAGCCCAACAGTGGTATCAGAGCTACTTGCAAAAAGATTAATTCAGATTACGTGTTTTAATTATATTCGATATATATATATATATGATATATGATGATGCATGTTTACCGATATAAAATTGAATATATGATATTCCGTTGTATGTGTATTCTGGTAATATATATGATGATACTGTTAATCGTATCTTTAATCGGTGGAATAACAATATAACTATTCTAATCGGATTAGAAGCATGAAGAATCGTTTTAATATGATTAATCGAAACTGGAAATATATGATAAATTCTGGGTGTACTGTTATTCGTTTTAATATGATTAAATCGAAACTGGACATATATGATTTGTTATTATGGGTGTTTTGGTGGATTAAAATGTATGATTCTGAAACTGTTTCAGAGATTCGTATGGAAAAATTCTGCAATACAGAATGTAGTTCGAAATTTTTTTCCTAGGGGCGCTGCCCCCGACCCCGCTCGCTGACCGGTCAGCGAGACCACCCGCCGGCCGCCAGGGGGGAGACCCCCCCTTGGACCCCCCGTCGTAGCGCACGATGGTCGTGTCCCCTATATTTTATATATAGTTTTCTTTAATTATATATAAATTGTTATGTGCTTATTGTGATATGCATGGTGCACAGTTATGGCCTTTTGACCCATAGGTTAGTGGTTTTTGGTTTTGAAATACGACTTGCATGTCGTGCCTTTCTATAAATTCTAATGTAATATTCTCTTCTCATCTAAATCCCCTCGAATGTAACTCGAGGTTTCTTTATGTCATGTAATAATCTGTAATTGATGAAGATGTCAAGATGGAGAACACAATGGAAAGATGATGATGGAGAGGAGGCGCATGCTAGAGGAAGATCCAAGGAAGTTATTTATTTTAAGATCTTTTACCACCTTAGATTGACCTTCAATCTTTCATTAGCTTGAAAAGATTGACAGTGGATTGGGCCATAACTGTGACACATTTAATTTTGCACTTTATTTATGTATGTATATGATATGATATGATTAATAATGTGCATGCTTACCAAGATTAAAATTGGTGAGATCTAAATTAATAAAATCCCTCATTAAATTATTAAGTCTAAATCAGATGCCTTCCAATGAATAACACTCATCTAGACCTTGATCAATAGATGTAGGTTTGCCAAAGTAAAGTACCCTATTTATCTAGGTAAGATGCGATAGGATAATTGTGATATCCAAACTATTAAAATCATTGGGCCCGACTTAACTAAGTTATCTCAATAGGATTGGGGACTTAGAGGCATAGAGTTTGGTTGGTACCATTAGATGGACTAGAAACAAATGTTGTTTACCAAAATATCCAGGAGTTATATATGATATAATTGACAAAGGGTTGTCTACCTAAATAATTATGTTTTGAGAGAATAGCCAAAGCTAACTTAAGGCATAATGAAATATGGATCTTGGCTCACTAGAAAGATTTAATAGAAAATGCTTTCCGAATTAATGGTGAGGGCTATTAATTTGAATAAAATAGTGGGAGGTATATTTTGAATGTACTATTATCAATTATATAATATCAACTCTGTAATTTGACTTATTATTGTTGCACTTATAAATTGTAGATTTCAAATGGCAAACAACAACAACACAAATAGTCTTTCATTACGATCAGTCCTTGAAAAGGACAAGCTAAGTGGAATTAATTTCCTTGACTGACATAGGAACTTGAGGATTGTCCTCAAACAAGAGCGTAAGCTATATGTCCTTGATGGGCCCATTCCTGCAGCACCAGCTGTCACTGCACCACGTGCGGAGCATAATGCTTACAAGAAGCATCAAGATGATGCTCTGGATGTGAGTTGTGTCATGATAGCAACCATGAACGCTGAGCTTCAGAAGCAACATGAGTTGATGGATGCTTATGTGATGATCGAGCATCTCAAGAAATTGTTCGAAGGGCATGCTCGACAGGAGAGGTATGATACAAGTAAGGCGTTGTATCACTGCAAAATGGGTGAACGTGATCCAGTTGGTCCACATGTACTGAAAATGATTGGGTATATTGAGTACCTTGATAGGTTGGGTTTTCCAATCACTCCAGAAGCCCAAACTGACCTTGTTTTGCAATCTTTGAGCAGTAGCTACTCTCAATTTGTTATGAACTATCTTATGAATGAAATTGAGAAACCCCTTACTGAGTTGTTGAGCATGTTAAGAACTGCCGAGAACAACATGAAAAAGGCAGGACCCGCTCCCATAATGATGGTGCAAAAGGGGAATGCTAAGGGAAATTGGAAAGGCAAGAAGAAGATAGGATCTAAATCTTTTGCTAAACCCAATTCCAAAACTAAACAGGCTTTAAAACCTAAAGGTGGGGTGGCTAAAGAAGGTGAATGTCACTTCTGTGGAAAACCTGGACACTGGAAAAGGAATTGTCATGCTTATCTGGAAGAAGTGAAGAAAAGAAAAGGAAGTACGACTTCTGATTCAGGTATATATGTTATAGAAGTCAACTTATCTACTTCTACATCATGGGTATTGGATACTGGATGTGGTTCTCACATTTGTGTTAATGTGCAGGGACTCCGAAGGAGTAGAACTTTGGCGAAAGGAGAGGTTGACCTACGAGTTGGAAATGGAGCAAAAGTTGCTGCACTGGCCGTAGGAACTTATCATTTATATTTGCCCACTGGGCTAGTTTTAGAATTAGAAGATTGTTATTTTGTGCCTGCTATAAGCAAAAACATTATTTCTGTTTCTTGTTTGGACAAGAAAGGTTTTTCATTTATAATAAAGAACAATCGTTGTTTGTTTTACTTAAATGATATTTGTTATGGTGTTGCACAATTGTTTAACGGTCTCTATATTCTTGATTTAGAAATGCCTATCTATAACATAAATACAAAACGATTTAAATCAAATGATTCAAATCCGACATATCTCTGGCACTGTCGTTTAGGCCATATAAATGAGAAACGCATATCCAAACTCCATAAAGATGGGTTCTTGGATTCATTTGATTTTGAATCATATGAGAAATGCGAGTCTTGTTTATTAGGCAAGATGACTAAAGCCCCTTTCACTGGACACAGTGAACGGGCTAGCGATGTATTGGGACTTATACATAGTGATGTATGTGGACCCATGAGTTCGTTAGCAAGAGGTAGGTTTTATTAATTCATTACATTTACTGATGACTTTAGTAGATATGGATATGTGTATCTTATGAGACACAAATCCGAATCCTTTGAAAAGTTCAAGGAATTCAAGAATGAAGTTCAAAACCAATTTGGCAAAAGCGTAAAAGCCCTTCGATCCGATCGAGGAGGTGAATACTTAAGCCAAGACTTTGATGACCTTCTAAAGGAGTGTGGTATTATATCACAGCTCACTCCACCTGGAACACCGCAATGGAATGGTGTATCTGAGAGGAGAAATCGAACCTTGTTGGACATGGTACGATCAATGATGAGTCATGCAGATCTTCCAATAAGCTTCTGGGGTCATGCCCTAGAGACAGCTGCATTCACACTTAACCGTGTTCCTACAAAGACGGTTCAGAAGACACCATATGAAATGTGGACTGGGAAACGTCCTAGTATGTCGTTCATGAAGATTTGGGGTTGCGAGGCGTTCGTAAAACGTCTGAATTCTGACAAGCTCGGACCCAAATCTGACAAATGTAATTTTGTAGGATACCCAAAGGAAACAAAAGGGTATTATTTCTACAAACCTTCTGAGAACAAAGTGGTTGTTGCTCGAACTGGTATTTTTCTAGAAAGAGAATTTGTCTCTAAAGAAAACAGTGGGAGGAAAGTAGAACTCGAAGAAATTCGAGAACCACAAAATATCATTGAACCTGAGTTGGAACATGAGCAGGAACCAAAAGAAATTGTGGAAAGTGAACCTGCTCAAATTACACAAGTCATTCGTAGATCTGGTAGGACACGCCAAGAGCCTGAGAGATATTATGGATATCTTGTGACTGAAAACGGCGATGTGATGCTCATAGATCAAGATGTGCCTGATTCCTACCAAGAAGCTATGAATGGACCAGATTCTGAGAAATGGCTTGAAGCCATGAAATCTGAGATGGACTCCATGTATACTAACCAAGTATGGACTCTGGTTGATCCACCCGAAGGGGTAAAACCAATCGGGTGCAAGTGGATTTTCAAGAAGAAAACCAACATGGATGGTAATGTACAAACCTATAAAGGCCGACTGGTAGCAAAAGGTTTCAAACAAATTCAAGGTGTTGACTATGGTGAAACCTTCTCTCCAGTGGCAATGATTAAATCCATCAGGATCTTACTTGCTATTGCAGCTTTTTATGATTACGAAATCTGGTAGATGGATGTCAAAATTGCTTTCCTTAACGGAAATCTCCTTGAGGATGTGTATATGACACAACCTGAGGGTTTTGTCACTCCAAAGGATGCTGGAAAGGTATGTAAGCTGCATCGATCCATTTATGGATTGAAGCAAGCCTCTCGGAGTTGGAATCTTCGATTTGATGAAGCAGTCAAAGAATTTGGCTTTATTAAAAATGAAGATGAACCTTGTGTATATAAGAAGGTTAGTGGGAGTCACATTGTATTCCTAGTATTATATGTTGATGACATATTAATTATTGGGAATGACATTCCTTCCTTACAGGCTGTAAAAACATGGTTAGGAAAATGTTTCTCCATGAAAGATTTGGGCGATGCTGCCTACATTTTAGGTATCAAGATCTATAGAGATAGATCAAGAAAAATGCTCGGCCTAAGTCAAAGTACATATATTGATAAAGTGTTGAAACGGTTCAGCATGCAAGAGGCGAAAAGAGGAAACTTACCCGTGACTCATGGTGTAAAGATCTCTAAGGCCCAATGTCCTAAATCACAAGATGACGAGGAGCGTATGAGAAAGATCCCTTATGCTTCGGCAATTGGATCTATCATGTATGCAATGATATGTACTCGTCCGGATGTCTCGTATGCTTTGAGCATGACGAGCAGATACCAGTCGAATCCAGGTGAAGGTCACTGGACAGCAGTCAAGAATATCCTCAAGTACCTGAAAAGGACTAAGGATTCATTCTTGGTATATGGAGGTGAAGACGAACTAGCAGTAAAGGGTTACACAGATGCTAGTTTCCAAACTGACAATGATGACTATAAGTCTCAGTCAGGTTTTGTGTTTTGCCTTAATGGTGGTGCTGTTAGCTGGAAAAGTTCGAAGCAAGAGACAGTAGCTGATTCTACAACAGAGGCTGAGTATATTGCTGCTTCTAGTGCAGCCAAGGAGGCTGTATGGATTAAAAGTTCATCACTAAACTTGGTGTTGTTCCAACCATTGTTGATCCGGTTGCTCTATACTGTGATAATAATGGAGCCATTGCACTGGCTAAGGAACCCAGATCTCACCAACGATCCAAGCATATACTTAGGCGGTACCATCTCATCCGTGAAATCATTGATAGAGGAGATGTACATATAGGAAGAGTGCCAACAGATGATAATGTTGCAGATCCACTAACCAAGGCTTTGTCGCAGCAGAAGCACGACGGTCACACTAGTTCCATGGGTATTAGATACATGAGTGATTGGCTCTAGTGCAAGTGGGAGACTGTTAGAGTTTATGCCCTAGAGGCCAATTATTTGATATAATTGCTTAACGTTTTGATATTATATTTGATTGAATAAATATATGATTTTATTATGGTTTTATTTACTGCGTAATATAATTGTTAACATTATAAAATTCCTTAGAATAGTGATACAAATTATATAGTTTCAAGTATGTGACTTGAACATGAGATTATATATTACCATTAGTATCAATGTTCTTAAATGTCCCTAGTCGAGTATCATTGTTGATGGGACAACAATGATGCATTGAGACTAGTATGTGGATTGACTGATGACCAAATCTCATTGGTCATAAATATATGAGATATTAAGTCAATGCATAGGTACATGTTAGAGAACGATGTACTGGACAGACCCACCATGAGAATTCTATATGGAGCATTATGCGAAGTGTCATTAGCAATTCTCATAGTGACAATGATGTAATGGTCCTCCGACCTGAAATCGCTATATTACTACACGAGAATTTATGTACTTTGATATCATCAAATGTCACCTTTAATAGGGTGGACTATAAAGGTGATTATTGGGTTCATCATTAATCATTTGAGAAATATGAGTGATCTAGATGGAATTTAACCATCCTATATATTATGGGTGATATCCATAGGCCTCTTGATTGAGTAGGACTATGAAATGCATGGCCATGCTCAAATAGTGATTTGTTTCATATAGTCTACTCATTGATCAAGAAAACTCAGATTAAATTATGAAGAGTATGACACATTCCATGACTCGAGTTTAATCTAGGATATTAAGGTTAAAAGGATTAAATTGCATTGAAACATTGGTCACAAAAGGTTGCATCGAATCATCGATCTTATTATTACTTGGGTAGCAGTGATGCATTACTAGATGCCGCTCACTGTTTATAATTTTATAATATGATTTTAAAATTATTGCCAACGTAATAGTAACCTATAGGGTCACACACATAGAACGTTATTTAAAAGGGAATTAATTTAAATTTTAAGGATTTAAATATATTAATATGATTAATAGTATTTAAATCACGAATTTAAATTAAAAGGAGAATTTGTATATATGTATATTAATTAAGTAAGACTTAATTAGGAGATATATATATATATATATATATATATATATATATATATTCGGATTTTATAAAATTAGGTTTTGATTTTGATTAATTCCTTTTAACTACTATATATATGATATATAGCAGCTACTTAGGGTAAGATATCAGAATTGAAAAACCCTAGCCGCTCTTAGAGAGAGACTAGAGAGAAAACAGTTTCAAAAATCCATTCCTTTTGGTGGCTAGTACCGCAAGTCCTTCTTATTGCAGAATCGTTCGACGGTTCGTGCGGCGTTCGTGTGGATACCGTAGAGGCGCAATCGATTTGTATTGCGTTGGAGATTCGAGGCGCAGTCGGTTTCAGATTCTCGTTTTTGTTTATATCTGGTATAATCTCTAAACCTCTGAATTAATTGATTTTCGCATGGATCCTGTTTTAGGGTTTCGGAAATTGCTTTAAAATTTTAATTTTCGCTGTGCGTTTCTGTGCCGAAGCCCAACATATGGCACTATTCACCGAAAAATAAAATTTTTTCTTTTTGTCCAAGATGTCTTTTATGGTTACTATCTTTGATTGTATCCATGTTTTGATCTTTATTTTTGAATTCTACTTCAAAATTGGTTATTATGGAGTATTATTGAATTTGGATAAACCGAAATACGAATCCCTAATATTTGTCCTTCTGTCTCACTAGATTCGTTTTCTCTAAAATATTTTTCATCATCCTCGGTCCTTAATGGTGATACTTGATGAATATTTCTAGCCTATAGTGCAAAGATGTATGATTACCTGATGAATATCTTTGGCCCGTAGTGCAAAGATGAACAGGTGTTGAGATGAACATGACCAACTGGTGATACAAATGAATATCTTTGGCCCGTAGTGCAAAGATGAATATTTGATGCAAGATGTATATTGATTGATGTTACAGGGATAAAATATTGATGATGGACTTTTAAATTCATAGATGATAGTAGATTTCATTCTCTACTTAACTCTTCTAATGAATTGTTGTTTCCACTTCAGTTGTTGATCTAAAACTTGTAGTCTATTATATTCTATCAGATTTTTTCCTGTTGAAAACTAAGGATAATTTTTTGTATATTATCTCATTCATAATATTCTTTACTGGGCTAGTTGAGCTCACCCTTTTCTTTTTTGTTCCATTTTTCTTCTCAGAAAGCGAGAACATAACAAGAACCAGTCGGGATATAGAGTGATGGTCCTAGATAGTTGTTTTAGCAATCCTCACTATTTTTGTAAAATAGTGCATTAATAATTGTAATGAGGACTTTATTTGAGTGTTGATATTGTCTAGAAGATAATATTTATATTTAAACTCACAGTATGTGTTGTTGTATTTTGCACGATAATTATAATAATAAAGTTATAATTATTTTCTGTACCATGTATTTGGCGACTCAGAATGAGTGATGTATACCTATTTTGGGGGCGTCACAGTTGGTATCAGAGCTTAGGGATATAGTCTCTGGCGGAGATCGGGGAATAGAACTACGAGGAGAGAGACGAGTAAATTCTTCGCTAGTGTGTCCTACCTAAGCTTATTTGTTGGTCGGTCATAATATAAGGATATTATGTGATATGTTAATTTATTAATTAACCCTTGTTTTTTGACAGTTTTTAAGAATGATAGCTGAGAACGTTAATAATGGAGTCTATGAGACTGTGGAACAACCTTTGATTACCAACCAAGAGAACGTGCAACAGGAAGACAATATTCCTCCTGTAAACAACACTACGGAGCAAACGATGAATGATGCGATGTTTAGAAGCTTTTTGCAGTTCATGCAAAATCAGCCGAGGGAGACTCGTGTACAAAATACGGGTGGAAATGATAGCAACACGCGGTTTATCACAGCCAAGCAGTTCAAGGAGTTAGGACTACCAGATTTCTGGGGAAAGCCCGATCCGATTAAGGCAGAAACTTGGGTTAAGCAAATTACCAAGATATTCGATGTCTTGGGCTGCACAGAGGAACAGAAGGTTCCATTCACCACCTTTACGTTCCATGGTGAGGCAGATTACTGGTGGAAATCTGTGAAGCGTACTCAGCTAGCCGCACTCAACATGTCTTGGGAAAAATTTTAGAAACTGTTCAATGACAAGTACTTTCCTGAAAGTATTCGTCATATGAAGGAGGTAGATTTTATTAGACTAGAACAGAACAACATGACGGTGTCCCAGTACGAGGTGAAGTTCGCGGAGTTATCCAGGTTTGCACCTCATTTGGTAGAAAATGAGGAACGTATGATGCGGATGTTTCTGAGACGTCTAAAACTCGAGATTTGACAATATCTTATCTCTCATAAATTTTCTTTATATTCAGATGTTGTAAACATGGCTCAATTATTAGAGCGTGATAATGAGTATGTTCAACCTAGGGACCACAACTAGGGTCATATCGGTGATAGCAGTCATTGGAGCGATGATAACCAGCGAGGAGGGAAGAATACGGACAAAAGTGGTAACCACTCGGGTGGTAATCGTGGCCATGATAATAGGAGAGGTGAGTCAAGTGGAAGTTTCAAAAAGAGGAGATTCAACAATGACGGGAAGACATCAGCAGCAGCAGCACCAACAACAAATTCTAGGGGAGGAGAACGACCGCTAGTTAGATGTTACAGACGCGGAGAGGAGGGACACATAAGTCCAAACTGTTCACTGCCTTCCAAGGTGTGTTTCAATTGTGGAAAAGACGGTCACATAGCCCAATTTTGTCTGATAGCGAAGTCCAGTCCAACTGGGACGACGACACCAAAGGCGACTACGGATAAAACAAAGTCGGTGGTTCAAGGAATGGCGTTTGTCGTGAATGGCCAAAACGGGAGAAACCCGAACGAGGTGATCACGGTTAAGCTAATCTTGAACTCTTAAGAAGTTTATACCTTACTAAAAACCAATTCTACCCATTCTTTTATCTCTCCGGCTTGTGCTCAACGTTTAAACTTGATTTCGGAGAAATTGGACTCTAACTTATCTGTTGAAACTCCGTTGGATGAAACCTTTGTTACATCTACAGTGTATAAATCTTGCTTGATCCAAGTTGGCACAATCACATTACCTGTTGATCTTATCTCTTTAAAGATACTTGCATTTGATGTAATTTTAGGGATTGATTGGTTAACCACTCATCATGCCAAAATTAATTATTTTCATAAGGTTGTTAGTTTTCATATTCCTAACCAACCTGTTATACGAATTCAAGCAACTAAACCACTAAAATCAGTCAATGTCATATCAAGCCATAAAGCTATTCATTTATTGAAAAATAGATGTCAAGCTTTCTTAGCCTATATTATGGACTTGAACAAAAGCACGTCAGATTTGAATAATATTCTTGTTGTTAATGAATTTCCTGACGTATTTCCGGAAGAACTTCCTGGTCTACCCCCAGAACGAGAAGTTGAATTCTTTATTGATCTTGAACCGGGTACAAAGCCCATTTCTAAAACCCCATATCGAATGGCTCCTATTGAACTTCAGGAGTTAAAAGTCCAACTACATGAATTGTTAGACATTGGTTTCATTCGTCCTAGTACATCCCCTTGGGGTGCTTTTGTTTTATTTGTAAAGAAGAAAGACGGGAGTATGCGACTTTGTATTGACTACCGGGAATTAAACCATGTCACCATCAAGAATAGGTATCCGCTACCTCGTATTGATGACCTGTTTGACCAATTGCAAGGAGCACAATTCTTTTTAAAGATCGATCTTCATTCAGGATATCATCAACTGAAGATTAAAACTGAGGATATTACAAAGAATGCCTTCAGGACTTGGTACTGGCATTATGAATTCTTGGTCATTTCTTTTGGATTGACTAATGTTTCTGCTGCTTTCATGGATATGATGAACCATGTATTCAAGAAATATTTGGATCAGTTCATTGTTGTCTTTATTGATGACATCCTCATCTAATCCAAAAGTCGTAAAGATCATGAGCAACATTTGAAGCTGGTACTTCAAAGACTTCGTGACAATAAGCTATATGCCAAGCTAAAGAAATGTGAGTTTTGGCTTAAGGAAGTAGCATTTCTTGGGCACGTGGTGTCAAAACATGGAGTATCTATTGACCCGACGAAGATTGAAGCAATACAAAGTTGGGAGCAACCGAAGTCGGTGACCGAAGTGCGTAGCTTTTTGGGCTTAGCTGGTTATTATCGGAGATTCGTGGAAGGATTTTCTCCAATCGCTACTCTGTTAACTCAACTGACTCGGAAAGATACAAAATTCTTATGGAGCGAGGAATGCGAGAAGGGTTTCTAAGAGCTCAAGTGGAGACTCATTTTTGTACCTGTTTAACAATACCATCTGGTTCAGATGGATTTGTTATTGTGAGAGCCCAGAATCCGGGCCCCAAATCACCGCGGATCCGGTTCAATCATTCTACTACTATTGCGAAAGATATAAACATAAATTGTTTATACATTAAACATTATACACTATCCCCAAGGTCGAGTAACCATAACTTATACACAATTCATAACTTATCTAACACATGACATCATTATCATACAACACTATTACAAACCTAATCGCGCACATTAACTTTAAGCTGGAACTGTCTTTAACTTTCCTTGTATTCGACGCATTCACCTTAATCCGCAATGTTTTATCATGATATAACAAGGGTGAGCATGAAAGTTGCCCAGCAAGTTTAAATATAATTTAAGGATATATCATGATTGAAAGATTTAGAATAATAAGCTGGCTATAATTCACAATGTAGTTAGAGTTAGGGCTTTCCAATTAATCGATTAGGGTTATCCCTAATTATTCTTACAATTAATAATATAGAAACTCTATACTTAACTTCAAGCTTCCCACTTAGGGCTTTAATATCCCGATTTAGGGTTTTAGACAGAATAATTAAGGTTCAAATTTTGGAAATTAGGGTTTGCTAAATAATTAAGCTTTACCCTATTAAGCTTATAATTTAAATCACTTGAGCATTATAATTCTCCGTTATATTCCCGGATTAGGGTTTCAAATATTCGAAATCTGAAATTAGGATTTTCAGATATGGTATTAGGGTTTTCTAATACTAAAATAGGGTTTTCAATAATTCATTAGGGTTTTCCCTAATAAATTTATAATTAATAACGTTAAACCTTATATATAGCATTTCATTCCCAATCTAGGGTTTTTAATATCCGAATTAGGGTTTCGGACTCCCGGAACTGAAACCAGGGTTTCCAGAACCGATTTCTAGGTTTTCTTATCAGACGTTAGGGTTTTCTAGCTGAACGTTGTCGTTCTTAATATATACTTAGGGTTTGACACATATATAATTTATCTGGTCAACCCTTGACCCTGAACCATATTCTGAACACATATAAAACCATATACACAGAACATAAACACATATAAACTTAATTCTGAATAATTCACCTAAATCCTTCACAAAATTTTGAAATCCTCAGAATTCCATCCTAATAACATCAAACGCATACACTTATTTTCTATCTAGGTCTAATATTTGACTTAAATCAATCATTTAAGATTTCAATAAATTGTCTAATTTTCGGGTTGTCACATTCACCCCTCCTCATAAGAATTTCGTCCCCGAAATTCACTTTACACCTTACACCGTGCACCTTGCACCTTGCACCATTCACACATATTACATACTACCCAATTCACCGCTCACAAGAGTAAAAGGTTTCAAATTGTGCTGAGGGGTCATATAGACCATGAACACGTAGATTTAACGATATTTATACCGCAAAACTGTACATTATTTGGTCTGTTTACAATCACAAAGAAGGTAAACTACCATTACTAGTACTTTAGGTGATTAGCTTATCGTACTCTTACGTCATGCATAACGTATTAATCATGGCTAGCGAATATTTACGCTACTAGATTGGATTATTTATCCAAACATTATCGTTCACCTCAGTCTTATCATAGGATCCAACACCAAAACAATTTGGTTCGGGAAAATTCTTTCAATGAACACTTAGAGTTTTCATAACATTAGTCTAGCTGAATCAAATAGCATAGACTCATATCGATAATTCAATTCAATCGAATTATTTAGGTGTAGCCAAACCTCGTTGGCAATTTAAATTTTTTGAAAACATTTTCGAGAATGACGTCATGATGTCGTACTGTATTAATAGTCCGTTTGAGGATGCCGTCATTGTATGACTTTGTCATAATACATCATACAATAGTGGAACAACGACTTCAGGTCAAGTTCACACTAAGTATTCCTGTATTTACAACTCCATCACATTTTTATCATCTCTGCACCAAGTTACATGGTACATGAGTGATAATTAAAAACAAATTTTGATATTTCAAATCATTTGAGTCTAGCTGAAATAAGTAGCATAGACTGTACTTTAAACCGTTTCAAAAATGATTACGAGTCTACATTTTTTTTAAAAGGCACATAGTGCGTATTTAGCTTGATGTCAAAATTCCGAAGTTTAGCATAGCTAAGAGTTTAGGAAAATCTAATGCCTCCACTAATAATCATTTGCTTAACAATCTATCTGTTCCTGAAATCCTCAATACTTCATTCACATATAACTATACCCAGTTCATAAAACCACACTTATGAGTTCATTAATTGCCACAATCATATGAGTTTAAGAACTTACCATAGTCAAACCTTTGGCATCCATTCGCTGAGGGTTCATAAATATTTCATATAACTATGAGTCAAGAATGTCACATAAGTATGAGTTTTAAGAACTCGTACTTAACCTTATATTCTCTACCTATGACCTATCTATTTGTTATACACATGAGAAAGGAATCACCCTCTTAACTTGCATATAGCAAATAGCGCGACACAAACATTTCAATGATTATCAATGCCAGAAACTAAGTGGTTTTTACACCAAGTAAAATTCCCCGCCCATAACAAGGAATCATACAACTCAACTACTAACATGAGTCCTCAATTGAAATCCCCACCTAATATCAACTCCCTATTCCATACGAATTTCATTTAATTCGTATTCATAATCCATAACTCTTTCATGAGTTTTCATAGTACCATTTTATAGTACAACTGATACACAGCATCTTGCTGTAGATTTTTCAATCATCAGATTGATTCTTTCTGGCTGTCATAACCTTATCAGATCACGGGGTGATCTCATCGTATATATTACGATTTATTTCTATATCTTTATCGTTTTATTTTACGATCTCCTATCACTGTACTTTTAGTCTTTTAGACTCTATCTATTCATCACTAATGTTTACCTTTATTATCAAAGTAAGGGAACTCCGTATCTTTATAACTCGTCGAGATTCGTCTTTGAATCTTACCGACACACTAACTCTATGTGAGTTAGATCTTATCCTAATTACTGCGGTTATTAGTCTAAGGTAACTCTACCCTAGGTTTATAACCAACAGCATTGATACCAAATGTGAGAGCCCCGAATCCGGGCCCCAAATCACCGCGGATCCGGTTCAATCATTCTACTACTATTGCGGAAGATATAAACATAAATTGTTTATACATTAAACATTATAAACTATCCCCAAGGTCGAGTAACCATAACTTATACACAATTCATAACTTATCTAAAACATGACATCATTATCATACAACACTATTACAAAACTAATCGCGCACATTAACTTTAAGCTGGAACTGTCTTTAACTTTCCTTGTATCCAACACATTCACCTTAATCCGCAATGTTTTATCATGATATAGCAAGGGTGAGCATGAAAGTTGCCCAACAAGTTTAAATATAATTTAAGGATATATCATGATTGAAAGATTTAGAATAATAAGCTGGCTATAATTCACAATGTAGTTGTGATTTAGCATGAATAAACTTTTGACTGAACAAGTATTACATATGAACAATATATATCTGGACCAACTAAAAATGAAGGTGATCAGCCTTTCATACCTGACTTATACATACAAGATGTACATAGTACAATTCTACATGGCAATCAGTAATGATTAACCATAAGCATAACTGAATGAAACACTCTTAGTAGAGTTAAGAAAAACAACTTGCCTGAACCGTTGATTACCGATACGAAATATAACTTAGCTTTATCCGAAGACCTAATACAGATAATACCGATCTCCAAATATTAGAATAATATCATCACAGTATAAAATAACCTAAACACATTATCACATAATCCTATCAGTCTATACAACACATAGACTTAGCATCAAACCAGACTATTTAAGTCTAAGTTGAAACCGACACAATTCGATCATCCCAACGGTCTAATCGGACAAATATCGAGTTTAAGTTCAATTAAACTCTGCCTAAACAATTAACAATAATCTTAGATAATCATATTATCAGTCAAAACAATTTTCATAGACTGGTAAAATTTTCAGATAATTAATATCATTTAACAACATTTTTCAATCATTAATACTGTATTTAAATGAATTAAATACCACAATATTCTAATATCATTAATATTTATTTAATATTAAACATTAATGAAACACATGTCATAATATTATAACATATTTGTAATATCTCAAAGTATTTTTAATACTTTATTATTTCCTTTAAATGTTTTTTTAAAGTAATTAAAAACATTAATCAATAACTGATATTAATATAAATACCACATTATTCCTTGATCATTAACATTTATTTAATATTAAATTTTAATGAAAATTATAACATAATATTATAATATAATTATAATATCACAAAGTTTTTTAATACCTTAAAATCATATTTCTATGATTTTTAAACAATCAAATTCATTATCCGATAATTGCTATAAATATTAAAATAATAATATTTTCATGAAAAAATATCAAAAGTTATATTTTATAACTCAAAATATTTTTATAACACTTAAATCATTTTATATGATTTTTAAAGCATTAATTCTATTTTCCATAATTTATCTAATATATTCATTAAATATATTAACTACTGTGACAACCCGAGAAATTGGAGAATTTATTAAAATCATAATTGATTGATTTAAGGTTCAATAATAGGACCTAGACAGGAAATAAGTGTATGGAATTGGCAGTTATGTAATGAAATTCCAAGAATTTCAAAAGTTTTGAACAAAACTTGAATTATGTGATAGACTGTAAGTAATAGTCTAGTAATGAGGTATAAGATTATGGTAGATTTAAAATTCTTTTGAAGAATTATCAGGGATAAGTATCGAAGTGAATACTAATCGGTATATTTGGTTACATATGTGAACCATAATGATTTGAGATCAAGGATTGATCATATAAGATATAACTTTAGAAAACTCTAAAGTTATGTTAATCATACGTTTATTAAGTTAGAAAAAATCTAACGGATTGTTAGAAACCCTAACGGTACGTTCAGAAACTTTAGTTTTAGTTTCGGGAATCCGAAACCCTAAATTTATGATATGAATATGGTGATTAAGTTAGAAAACCCTAACGTCTGATGAGAAAACCTAGAAATCGGTTCTGAAAACCCTAATTTCAGTTTTGAGAATTTGAAACCCCAATTTGGGAATCCTTATGCGGAGTATTAAACCCTAAGGGTTAAAAAGTTGTGTGTAAGGAGTATGAACATTATGTGATGATTTATATTTGTTTATTATATAAACAAACAAAAGAAACTAGTGTAACCCTAATTATATATTAGGAATGAAGGACTTAATAACTTAAGGGTTATGGGAAAAGAGAATTGTGGTATTTAGAATACTTACTAATTCTAGGAGATTTATTTTATATATCTCAAATGATTAATTTTATAACCTAATTATAGCAAGTCTAATTGGGTTAAGGAAATAGATGTGCATGATCAAGGATTGGTGTTATAATTGAGGAAGTAAAAACCCTAAGTAAATGATTTGGGTTGGATAAGAATTAAAGGAATTGGACTATGTATATTTTATAGCTCAAGTATTGGTGAATGAAATTGATTAGAGGACCAAGCAAGACATTAAAGGAATGACTCAATTTTTAACCCAAGTGGGAGAGGAATTTTTGGACATTTGTTAAATCAAATAAGAGGTAAAATAGAAAGCAAAATTTGGAGCAATTTTTTTAAGCACATGGCCGGCCAAATGAGGAGCAATAATAAGGGGAATGAATGTTGCATTATTGGCTCACTTTAGTTGGTTACCAACTCTCAACAACCCTTCCCATGTGTCACTTGTTTATTTAGCCAACATATTAACATTTCTTGCAACAAAAGCTTGGCAATTAATAAGGGAGAAAGAGAGAATTATTGTGAGCATTGGAGAGGCCATATGGCCGGTTATTGCATGAAGAAGAGAAGGGAGTGAGTGTGGTCATTTGATTAATGAAAAGCTACATAAAAGTCTAGCTTTTATTTTTCATTCTTTCATCTCTTTATCCTTCCAAGTTGCTAAGAAATAGAGAAAGGGAGAGAGAGTGAGGCCATGTTCGGCCACTCTAAGAGGAGAAGGAGGGGAGATTTTGACCTTCCATGCCAATCAAGATCCATGATCAAGCTATGAAGAAGAAGAGGATGGAGAGCAAGTAAGCTAAGGTATAAAAAAAATTTCTTCTTATGTAGGCTAAGTTTCCTTGGTAGTTTGATTAGATTTTTGTCAACTTGAAGTTATGATCTTGAGGTTATAACCCTAGATCTTGGTGTTTAAAGGCGTTCTATGTTTAGATCCAACTCTTTTATGGATCAAAAGTTAGATCTATAGCATGAAATGGAGGATAGGTTTTCAAAAGATAGAAAACCTAATTTTTTTCTTAAGATTTGATTGTGTTGATGCTTGTATGATGTGATAAGGAATTTTGTTTCTAAACTCAAAAACTAAGGATATACATGTTAATAAGTGTTTATTGTTTGGATCTACCATAATGGGTGTTAAATTGGTGGGAATCAAAGGAATAGAAAAAAATGGAAATTTTCTAGAAAAGTTAAAGTGTTTTTGATATGGTGTTTTAGATCAAGTGTTGAACTTATGATTTTGAACCATGAAGTTTATGATCTTGAACATGAGAACTATATATCTACATGATATATGATATTTTATGGTTAGATCTTGTCATTTTTAGGGTTGATAAGCTTGAACAAAGAAGATTAACCAAAACAGTTTGTTTGTTTTAAATGAATTAGTGGACTGCTGTTCTAAACAGAAAATTCCGGATCTGTTAGGTTGCTCTAAAAATTTTGGACTTGTTATATGTTGTAGTACACTAAATAAGCTTTCCATAGACTCCGAAACGGACTAAATTCGACATCGGAGGAGAGAGTTATGGGATTTCTCCCAAACTACACAAAATTAAGAAAAACTGTTAAAAGGACAGATTTGAACAGTCACTTCCGGGCTAATTTCCGGGAGCTAAACATGTCCAAATATTGATTGTGATATATGAAAACTGTATTTCGGAAAGATACGAACCCAACAAAAGTGACGGATCATTAATCAGAATTACAGAACTCGTTTTATATAAGTTTTAGCAAAGGACTCCAAAACTGCCAAACGACAAAAAGTTTCTGCCCAAACTTTTCCGAGGACTGTTTCGGACATTTAGTTAATGAGAAAATTTCCAGGGCTTTTGGGAAATGAAAATATATGGTAATATGTAGCTCGTGTCCAAAAATGAGCTGATTCCGAGTTAAAATGACCAAGTTATGATCATTACAATTTTTGTGATTTTCCGACGGAAATCGCTATAAACGGAGTTCTACAACTCCGATTGCCACGAAATTTAAAATGGAGCATCACGTTAACATATATAAGGTTATGCCAAAAGATGGGCATTACTGGAGTTAAGCACGAGGTAGCTAATTTCTTAAGCTACGCACTAAAAATTAATTTTTAATAAATATCAAAGGAAGTTGGAAAATTATGGAAAAATACTTTTTATGCATGAAATATGTGTATATATGTTTGACCAAAGGATAGGAGAATAATTCACTGATTTGGTATTTTTGTGATATGGATATTGAAAACAGTTTGATGAATTGAATCCGGTTTGCTGGATTGAGGTTTAAATTGATGGATTTGGAATTTAAGTTGCTGAATTATAAATTTGGTTGTTAGATATAGAATCCAGGATGCTGGATTAGTGTTTGCCCTATTACATGTTAATGAATAATTTATGAAATGAAAAGCGAGTGTTAAATCATATGGGATATGATATAGTGATCGGAGAATTATCAAATGGTGATATTAATATTGATGTGTTAAGATTGTTATCTAATATTTGATTATGTATTAGATAGTATTATGGAATAAAGCATGTTATATTGATTAAAAGATCAATCTTATAACTGATAGGTCTTTCGTGAGAAATTAAATTAATTTGCGTTGCGGTAATCAACGGTTCAGGCAAGTTTTCTTGTACTTAACTCTAATAAGAATAGTTTATTCAAGCTTATGGTTAATCATTGCTGATTGCCATGAAAATTTATAATCTGTACATCTTGCATGTATAAGTCAGGTATGAAAGGCTGATCACCTTCATTACCAGTTGGTTCAGAAATGTTTGTTCATGTTTAAAACTTGTTCAGTCAAAAGTTTGTTCGTGCTAGTTCTCAATTATATTGATGAATTATAGCAAGCTTATTATTCATACTCTTCAATCATGATATATTGTTATGTTATTGTATATAAACTTGCTGGGCAACTTTCATGCTCACCCTTGCTATATCATGATAAAATATTGCAGATTAAGGCGAATGCGTCGGAAACAAGGAAATGTCCAAGGCAGTTCCAGCTTTAGTAGACGTGTGCAGTTAGATTTGTACTGTATGATATTAATAAAGTTATGAGTTAGATAACTTATGAATTGTGTAATAAGTTAAGGTTACTCGACCTTGGGTAATAGTGTGTAATGTATTGTATAAACAATTTATGTTTATATCTTCCGCAAATAGTGATAGAAATAGTATACCGGATCCGAGGCGATTTGGGGCCCAGATTCGGGGTTATTACAGTTGGTATCAGAGCTGTTGGTTATGAAGCTTAGGTAGGAATACCTGAGACCAATAACCGCAGTGATTAGGATTAAGTACTAACTCAAATCGAGTTAGTGTGTTGGTAAGATTCAAAGATGAATCTCGGCGAGTGTAAAGCACAGAGTTCCCTAACTCTGATAATAAAATTGAACAGTCATGGTGAATAGATTGAGTCTAAAAGACTGAAAGTGCAGGAATAGAAGATTGTAAAATAAAATGATCAAGTCATAGAATTGAATCGTAATATATACAATAAGATCACCCCGTGATCTGATAAAGGTTATGACAGCTAGAAAGAATCAATCTAATGATTCAAAACGATCATAATGAATGGAATTGAATCATAATATATACGATAAGATCACCCCGTGATCTAATAAGGTTATGATATGGGATAAGAATCAATCTGATGATTGAAAAGTTTACAACAAGATGCTGTGTCTATGTTGTACTATGAAATTGTACTATGAAAACTCATGAAAGAGTTATGAATTGTAAATACGGATTAAATAAAATTCGTATGGAGTAAGTGTGGAGTTAGTATTAGGCGGGGATTCAATTGAGGACTCTTGTTGGCAGCTGAGTTGTATGATTCCTTGTATGGGAGGGGAATTGTACTTGGTTTTAGAATCCCTTAGCTTCCTGGTCGATGTAGTGGTTAGGTTGATCAATTCTTTGTATGGGAGGGGAATTGTTCACTTAGCTTCCTATATTGATTAGTGGCCGAGTTTGGTTTGACAACCACTTAGTTTCTGGCATTGATAATCATTGAAATATTTGTGTCGCGCTATTTGCTATATGCGTGTTAAGAGGGTGATTCCTTTCTCATGAATATAACAAATAGATAAGTCATAGGTAGAGGATATAAGATTAAGTACGAGTTCTTAGAACTCATACTTATGTTACATACTTGACGCATAGTTATATGAAATGTTTATGAACCCTTCAGCGAATGGACGCCAAAGGTCTGTCTAGGAAAGTTCTTAAACTCATATGACTGTGGTAATTAATGGACTCATAAGTGTGGTTTTAGGAACTGGGTATAGTTATGTGTGAATGGAGTATTGAGGATAATAGGAACAGATAAAATGTTTAAGCAAATGATCATTAGTGGAGATTTAGGTTTTCCTAAACCCCTATCTATGTTAGATTTCAAAATTTTTGACATCAAGCTAAATACGCACTATGTGCCTTTTTTTAAAAAAAATTGTTTTTATTTATCACTTATGTACCATGTGACCTGGTGCAGAGATGATAAAAATGATGGAGTCATCAATGCAGTATTACTTCGTGTGAATTTGACTTAAAGTCACTATTCCACTATGGTATGATGTAGCATGATAAAATCATCAAATGACGAAATCCTCAACGGACTGTAAATACAGTACGGCATCACGACGTCATTCTCGAAAATGTTTTCAAAAACCCCAAGTGTTTATTGAAAGAAATTTCCTGAACCAAATTATTTTGGTGCTGAATCCTATGATAAGGCTGAGGTGAACTATGTTGTTTGGATAAATAAATCCAATCTAGTAGCGTAAATATTCGTTAAAAAATAAATACGTTATTTATAACGTAATCGTACGATAGGCTGATCACCTAAAGTTCTAGTAATGGTAGTTTACCTTCTTTGTGATTGTAAACAGACCAAGTAATGTTTTGTTTTGCGGTATAAATACCGTCAAATCTATGTGTTCATGGTCTATATGACCCCTCAGCAAAATTTTAAACCTTTTTACCCTTGTGAGTGGTGTATTGGGTAGCATGTGATATGTGTGAATGGTGTAAGGTGCATGGTGTAAGGTGTAAGGTGAATTTCGGGGACGAAATTCTTATAAGGAGGGATGAATGTGACAACCCGAGAAATTGGAGAATTTATTAAAATCATAATTGATTGATTTAAGGTTCAATAATAGGACCTAGACAGGAAATAAGTGTATGGAATTGGCAGTTATGTAATGAAATTCCAAGAATTTCAAAAGTTTTGAACAAAACTTGAATTATGTGATAGACTGTAAGTAATAGTCTAGTAATGAGGTATAAGATTATGGTAGATTTAAAGTTCTTTTGAAGAATTATCAGGGATAAGTATCGAAGTGAATATTAGTCGGTATATTTGGTTACATATGTGAACCATAATGATTTGAGATCAATGGTTGATCATATAAGTTATAACTTTAGAAAACTCTAAAGTTATATTAATCATACGTTTATTAAGTTAGAAAAAATCTAACGGATTGTTAGAAACCCTAACGGTACATTCAGAAACTTTAGTTTTACCCTAAATTTATGATATGAATATGGTGATTAAGTTAGAAAACCCTAACGTCTGATGAGAAAACCTAGAAATCGGTTCTGAAAACCCTAGTTTCAGTTTTGAGAATTTGAAACCCCAATTTGGGAATCCTTATGCGGAGTATTAAACCCTAAGGGTTAAAAAGTTGTGTGTAAGGAGTATGAACATTATGTGATGATTTATATTTGTTTATTATATAAACAAACAAAAGAAACTAGTGTAACCCTAATTATATATTAGGAATGAAGGACTTAATAACTTAAGGGTTATGGGAAAAGAGAATTGTGGTATTTAGAATACTTACTAATTCTAGGAGATTTATTTTATATATCTCAAATGATTAATTTTATAACCTAATTATAGCAAGTCTAATTGGGTTAAGGAAATAGATGTGCATGATCAAGGATTGGTGTTATAATTGAGGAAGTAAAAACCCTAAGTAAATGATTTGGGTTGGATAAGAATTAAAGGAATTGGACTATGTATATTTTATAGCTCAAGTATTGGTGAATGAAATTGATTAGAGGACCAAGCAAGACATTAAAGGAATGACTCAATTTTTAACCCAAGTGGGAGAGGAATTTTTGGACATTTGTTAAATCAAATAAGAGGTAAAATAGAAAGCAAAATTTGGAGCAATTTTTTTAAGCACATGGCCGGCCAAATGAGGAGCAATAATAAGGGGAATGAATGTTGCATTATTGGCTCACTTTAGTTGGTTACCAACTCTCAACAACCCTTCCCATGTGTCACTTGTTTATTTAGCCAACATATTAACATTTCTTGCAACAAAAGCTTGGCAATTAATAAGGGAGAAAGAGAGAATTATTGTGAGCATTGGAGAGGCCATATGGCCGGTTATTGCATGAAGAAGAGAAGGGAGTGAGTGTGGTCATTTGATTAATGAAAAGCTACATAAAAGTCTAGCTTTTATTTTTCTTTCTTTCATCTCTTTATCCTTCCAAGTTGCTAAGAAATAGAGAAAGGGAGAGAGAGTGAGGCCATGTTCGGCCACTCTAAGAGGAGAAGGAGGGGAGATTTTGACCTTCCATGCCAATCAAGATCCATGATCAAGCTATGAAGAAGAAGAGGATGGAGAGCAAGTAAGCTAAGGTATAAAAAAAATTTCTTCTTATGTAGGCTAAGTTTCCTTGGTAGTTTGATTAGATTTTTGTCAACTTGAAGTTATGATCTTGAGGTTATAACCCTAGATCTTGGTGTTTAAAGGTGTTCTATGTTTAGATCCAACTCTTTTATGGATCAAAAGTTAGATCTATAGCATGAAATGGAGGATAGGTTTTCAAAAGATAGAAAACCTAATTTTTTTCTTAAGATTTGATTGTGTTGATGCTTGTATGATGTGATAAGGAATTTTGTTTCTAAACTCAAAAACTAAGGATATACATGTTAATAAGTGTTTATTGTTTGGATCTACCATAATGGGTGTTAAATTGGTGGGAATCAAAGGAATAGAAAAAAATAGAAATTTTCTAGAAAAGTTAAAGTGTTTTTGATATGGTGTTTTAGATCAAGTGTTGAACTTATGATTTTGAACCATGAAGTTTATGATCTTGAACATGAGAACTATATATCTACATGATATATGATATTTTATGGTTAGATCTTGTCATTTTTAGGGTTGATAAGCTTGAACAAAGAAGATTAACCAAAACAGTTTGTTTGTTTTAAATGAATTAGTGGACTGCTGTTCTAAACAGAAAATTCCGGATCTGTTAGGTTGCTCTAAAAATTTTGGACTTGTTATATGTTGTAGTACACTAAATAAGCTTTCCATAGACTCCGAAACGGACTAAATTCGACATCGGAGGAGAGAGTTATGGGATTTCTCCCAAACTACACAAAATTAAGAAAAACTGTTAAAAGGACAGATTTGAACAGTCACTTCCGGGCTAATTTCCGGGAGCTAAACATGTCCAAATATTGATTGTGATATATGAAAACTGTATTTCGGAAAGATACGAACCCAACAAAAGTGACGGATCATTAATCAGAATTACAGAACTCGTTTTATATAAGTTTTAGCAAAGGACTCCAAAACTGCCAAACGACAAAAAGTTTCTGCCCAAAATTTTCCGAGGACAGTTTCGGACATTTAGTTAATGAGAAAATTTCCGGGCTTTTGGGAAATGAAAATATATGGTAATATGTAGCTCGTGTCCAAAAATGAACTGATTCCGAGTTAAAATGACCAAGTTATGATCATTACAATTTTTGTGATTTTCCGACGGAAATCGCTATAAACGGAGTTCTACAACTCCGATTGCCACGAAATTTAAAATGGAGCATCACGTTAACATATATAAGGTTATGCCAAAAGATGGGCATTACTGGAGTTAAGCACGAGGTAGCTAATTTCTTAAGCTACGCACTAAAAATTAATTTTTAATAAATATCAAAGGAAGTTGGAAAATTATGGAAAAATACTTTTTATGCATGAAATATGTGTATATATGTTTGACCAAAGGATAGGAGAATAATTCACTGATTTGGTATTTTTGTGATATGGATATTGAAAACAGTTTGATGAATTGAATCCGGTTTGCTGGATTGAGGTTTAAATTGATGGATTTGGAATTTAAGTTGCTGAATTATAAATTTGGTTGTTAGATATAGAATCCAGGATGCTGGATTAGTGTTTGCCCTATTACATGTTAATGAATAATTTATGAAATGAAAAGCGAGTGTTAAATCATATGGGATATGATATAGTGATCGGAGAATTATCAAATGGTGATATTAATATTGATGTGTTAAGATTGTTATCTAATATTTGATTATGTATTAGATAGTATTATGGAATAAAGCATGTTATATTGATTAAAAGATCAATCTTATAACTGATAGGTCTTTCGTGAGAAATTAAATTAATTTGCGTTGCGGTAATCAACGGTTCAGGCAAGTTTTCTTGTACTTAACTCTAATAAGAATAGTTTATTCAAGCTTATGGTTAATCATTGCTGATTGCCATGAAAATTTATAATCTGTACATCTTGCATGTATAAGTCAGGTATGAAAGGCTGATCACCTTCATTACCAGTTGGTTCAGAAATGTTTGTTCATGTTTAAAACTTGTTCAGTCAAAAGTTTGTTCGTGCTAGTTCTCAATTATATTGATGAATTATAGCAAGCTTATTATTCATACTCTTCAATCATGATATATTGTTATGTTATTGTATATAAACTTGCTGGGCAACTTTCATGCTCACCCTTGCTATATCATGATAAAATATTGCAGATTAAGGCGAATGCGTCGGAAACAAGGAAATGTCCAAGGCAGTTCCAGCTTTAGTAGACGTGTGCAGTTAGATTTGTACTGTATGATATTAATAAAGTTATGAGTTAGATAACTTATGAATTGTGTAATAAGTTAAGGTTACTCGACCTTGGGTAATAGTGTGTAATGTATTGTATAAACAATTTATGTTTATATCTTCCGCAAATAGTGATAGAAATAGTATACCGGATCCGAGGCGATTTGGGGCCCAGATTCGGGGTTATTACAGTTGGTATCAGAGCTGTTGGTTATGAAGCTTAGGTAGGAATACCTGAGACCAATAACCGCAGTGATTAGGATTAAGTACTAACTCAAATCGAGTTAGTGTGTTGGTAAGATTCAAAGATGAATCTCGGCGAGTGTAAAGCACAGAGTTCCCTAACTCTGATAATAAAATTGAACAGTCATGGTGAATAGATTGAGTCTAAAAGACTGAAAGTGCAGGAATAGAAGATTGTAAAATAAAATGATCAAGTCATAGAATTGAATCGTAATATATACAATAAGATCACCCCGTGATCTGATAAAGGTTATGACAGCTAGAAAGAATCAATCTAATGATTCAAAACGATCATAATGAATGGAATTGAATCATAATATATACGATAAGATCACCCCGTGATCTAATAAGGTTATGATATGGGATAAGAATCAATCTGATGATTGAAAAGTTTACAACAAGATGCTGTGTCTATGTTGTACTATGAAATTGTACTATGAAAACTCATGAAAGAGTTATGAATTGTAAATACGGATTAAATAAAATTCGTATGGAGTAAGTGTGGAGTTAGTATTAGGCGGGGATTCAATTGAGGACTCTTGTTGGCAGCTGAGTTGTATGATTCCTTGTATGGGAGGGGAATTGTACTTGGTTTTAGAATCCCTTAGCTTCCTGGTCGATGTAGTGGTTAGGTTGATCAATTCTTTGTATGGGAGGGGAATTGTTCACTTAGCTTCCTATATTGATTAGTGGCCGAGTTTGGTTTGACAACCACTTAGTTTCTGGCACTGATAATCATTGAAATATTTGTGTCGCGCTATTTGCTATATGCGTGTTAAGAGGGTGATTCCTTTCTCATGAATATAACAAATAGATAAGTCATAGGTAGAGGATATAAGATTAAGTACGAGTTCTTAGAACTCATACTTATGTTACATACTTGACGCATAGTTATATGAAATGTTTATGAACCCTTCAGCGAATGGACGCCAAAGGTCTGTCTAGGAAAGTTCTTAAACTCATATGACTGTGGTAATTAATGGACTCATAAGTGTGGTTTTAGGAACTGGGTATAGTTATGTGTGAATGGAGTATTGAGGATAATAGGAACAGATAAAATGTTTAAGCAAATGATCATTAGTGGAGATTTAGGTTTTCCTAAACCCCTATCTATGTTAGATTTCAAAATTTTTGACATCAAGCTAAATACGCACTATGTGCCTTTTTTTAAAAAAAATTGTTTTTATTTATCACTTATGTACCATGTGACCTGGTGCAGAGATGATAAAAATGATGGAGTCATCAATGCAGTATTACTTCGTGTGAATTTGACTTAAAGTCACTATTCCACTATGGTATGATGTAGCATGATAAAATCATCAAATGACGAAATCCTCAACGGACTGTAAATACAGTACGGCATCACGACGTCATTCTCGAAAATGTTTTCAAAAACCCCAAGTGTTTATTGAAAGAAATTTCCTGAACCAAATTATTTTGGTGCTGAATCCTATGATAAGGCTGAGGTGAACTATGTTGTTTGGATAAATAAATCCAATCTAGTAGCGTAAATATTCGTTAAAAAATAAATACGTTATTTATAACGTAATCGTACGATAGGCTGATCACCTAAAGTTCTAGTAATGGTAGTTTACCTTATTTGTGATTGTAAACAGACCAAGTAATGTTTTGTTTTGCGGTATAAATACCGTCAAATCTATGTGTTCATGGTCTATATGACCCCTCAGCAAAATTTTAAACCTTTTTACCCTTGTGAGTGGTGTATTGGGTAGCATGTGATATGTGTGAATGGTGTAAGGTGCATGGTGTAAGGTGTAAGGTGAATTTCGGGGACGAAATTCTTATAAGGAGGGATGAATGTGACAACCCGAGAAATTGGAGAATTTATTAAAATCATAATTGATTGATTTAAGGTTCAATAATAGGACCTAGACAGGAAATAAGTGTATGGAATTGGCAGTTATGTAATGAAATTCCAAGAATTTCAAAAGTTTTGAACAAAACTTGAATTATGTGATAGACTGTAAGTAATAGTCTAGTAATGAGGTATAAGATTATGGTAGATTTAAAGTTCTTTTGAAGAATTATCAGGGATAAGTATCGAAGTGAATATTAGTCGGTATATTTGGTTACATATGTGAACCATAATGATTTGAGATCAATGGTTGATCATATAAGTTATAACTTTAGAAAACTCTAAAGTTATGTTAATCATACGTTTATTAAGTTAGAAAAAATCTAACGGATTGTTAGAAACCCTAACGGTACATTCAGAAACTTTAGTTTTACCCTAAATTTATGATATGAATATGGTGATTAAGTTAGAAAACCCTAACGTCTGATGAGAAAACCTAGAAATCGGTTCTGAAAACCCTAGTTTCAGTTTTGAGAATTTGAAACCCCAATTTGGGAATCCTTATGCGGAGTATTAAACCCTAAGGGTTAAAAAGTTGTGTGTAAGGAGTATGAACATTATGTGATGATTTATATTTGTTTATTATATAAACAAACAAAAGAAACTAGTGTAACCCTAATTATATATTAGGAATGAAGGACTTAATAACTTAAGGGTTATGGGAAAAGAGAATTGTGGTATTTAGAATACTTACTAATTCTAGGAGATTTATTTTATATATCTCAAATGATTAATTTTATAACCTAATTATAGCAAGTCTAATTGGGTTAAGGAAATAGATGTGCATGATCAAGGATTGGTGTTATAATTGAGGAAGTAAAAACCCTAAGTAAATGATTTGGGTTGGATAAGAATTAAAGGAATTGGACTATGTATATTTTATAGCTCAAGTATTGGTGAATGAAATTGATTAGAGGACCAAGCAAGACATTAAAGGAATGACTCAATTTTTAACCCAAGTGGGAGAGGAATTTTTGGACATTTGTTAAATCAAATAAGAGGTAAAATAGAAAGCAAAATTTGGAGCAATTTTTTTAAGCACATGGCCGGCCAAATGAGGAGCAATAATAAGGGGAATGAATGTTGCATTATTGGCTCACTTTAGTTGGTTACCAACTCTCAACAACCCTTCCCATGTGTCACTTGTTTATTTAGCCAACATATTAACATTTCTTGCAACAAAAGCTTGGCAATTAATAAGGGAGAAAGAGAGAATTATTGTGAGCATTGGAGAGGCCATATGGCCGGTTATTGCATGAAGAAGAGAAGGGAGTGAGTGTGGTCATTTGATTAATGAAAAGCTACATAAAAGTCTAGCTTTTATTTTTCTTTCTTTCATCTCTTTATCCTTCCAAGTTGCTAAGAAATAGAGAAAGGGAGAGAGAGTGAGGCCATGTTCGGCCACTCTAAGAGGAGAAGGAGGGGAGATTTTGACCTTCCATGCCAATCAAGATCCATGATCAAGCTATGAAGAAGAAGAGGATGGAGAGCAAGTAAGCTAAGGTATAAAAAAAATTTCTTCTTATGTAGGCTAAGTTTCCTTGGTAGTTTGATTAGATTTTTGTCAACTTGAAGTTATGATCTTGAGGTTATAACCCTAGATCTTGGTGTTTAAAGGTGTTCTATGTTTAGATCCAACTCTTTTATGGATCAAAAGTTAGATCTATAGCATGAAATGGAGGATAGGTTTTCAAAAGATAGAAAACCTAATTTTTTTCTTAAGATTTGATTGTGTTGATGCTTGTTTGATGTGATAAGGAATTTTGTTTCTAAACTCAAAAACTAAGGATATACATGTTAATAAGTGTTTATTGTTTGGATCTACCATAATGGGTGTTAAATTGGTGGGAATCAAAGGAATAGAAAAAAATGGAAATTTTCTAGAAAAGTTAAAGTGTTTTTGATATGGTGTTTTAGATCAAGTGTTGAACTTATGATTTTGAACCATGAAGTTTATGATCTGGAATATGAGAACTATAGATCTACATGATATATGATATTTTATGGTTAGATCTTGTCATTTTTAGGGTTGATAAGCTTGAACAAAGAAGATTAACCAAAACAGTTTGTTTGTTTTAAATTAATTAGTGGACTGCTGTTCTAAACAGAAAATTCCGGATCTGTTAGGTTGCTCTAAAAATTTTGGACTTGTGATATGTTGTAGTACACTCAATAATCTTTCCATAGACTCCGAAACGGACTAAATTCGACATCGGAGGAGAGAGTTATGGGATTTCTCCCAAATTACACAAAATTAAGAAAAACTGTTAAAAGGACAGATTTGAACAGTCACTTCCGGGCTAATTTCCGGGAGCTAAACATGTCCAAATACTGATTGTGATATATGAAAACTGTAGTTCGGAAAGATACGAACCCAACAAAAGTGACGGATCATTAATCGGAATTACAGAACTCGTTTTATATAAGTTTTAGCAAAGGACTCCAAAACTGCTAAACGACAAAAAGTTTCTGCCCAAAATTTTCCGAGGGCTGTTTCGGACATTTAGTTAATGAGAAAAATTCCAGGCTTTTGGGAAATGAAAATATTTGGTAATATGTAGCTCGTGTCCAAAAATGAGCTGATTCCGAGTTAAAATGACCAAGTTATGATCATTACAATTTTTGTGATTTTCTGACGGAAATTGCTATAAACGGAGTTCTACAACTCCGATTGCCACGAAATTTAAAATGGAGCATCACGTTAACATATATAAGGTTATGCCAAAAGATGGACATTACTGGAGTTAAGCACGAGGTAGCTAATTTCTTAAGCTACGCACTAAAAATTAATTTTTAATAAATATCAAAGGAAGTTGGAAAATTATGGAAAAATACTTTTTATGCATGAAATATGTGTATATATGTTTGACCAAAGGATAGGAGAATAATTCACTGATTTGGTATTTTTGTGATATGGATATTGAAAACAGTTTGATGAATTGAATCCGGTTTGCTGGATTGAGGTTTAAATTGATGAATTTGGAATTTAAGTTGCTGAATTATAAATTTGGTTGTTAGATATAGAATCCAGGGTGATGGATTAGTGTTTGCCCTATTACATGTTAATGAATAATTTATGAAATGAAAAGCGAGTGTTAAATCATATGTGATATGATATAGTGATCGGAGAATTATCAAATGGTGATATTAATATTGATGTGTTAAGATTGTTATCTAATATTTGATTATGTATTAGATAGTATTATGGAATAAAGCATGTTATATTGATTAAAAGATCAATCTTATAACTGATAGGTATTTTGTAAGACCCCGAAAATTTTTAAATAAAAAGGAATTTCCTTTATTTATTATTTTGAAATAGTAAGGGTGAATTTGATTAATGTGGTTAGTTATGGGTAAAATGCGCAAATATTTTAAATAAGCAGGTGGTTATAAAATATTCATTGTTGTCGGGGAATATTCGTTTGGTCGTGGAATATTCGTACTGTCGGGGAATATTCGTACGACGGCGCAGCCATGTGTGGGCCCCATAACGGAAAGCGATTGGAGGAATAAAACCACAAATATAAGCTGTTTAAAAATAATGGCGTAATTGTTACCGTTTACACTGTTGGAATACCCGGTGGTTAAAATACAGTAATACGCATTGTTGCACAGTAGCACACGGTATTGCACAGTATTTTAAATTATTGATCCTTATGTAAGAAGGCACTACTCAATAATTGCTACAAGAGTTACTGTTCATTACTTTATTGATTCAATAATTGCTGCGTTGATATTTATATTATTATTATTTTAATAATTGTCATTGCACAGTATTTTCCATTATCAGATCAATAATTCATATTATTTGAATAATATTATCAGATAACATTATTGGCAATGTCTAGAAAGTTCTGTCAAGGAGAGGTTTGGTCATCTAATTGCGCGCCAATAAGGAGAAATCCTTATTGGAAAGCCCCCTCTATCCTGGGAACGGCCTGGTTGTCAGTACTGTGATTCTGTAATATTATTTTTGAATAATTAATTATTGATTATTATGATAAAGAAAATATTCATTTTATGTAGATATAGATGGAGAAAATTTTTAATGTGACAATTGTTGAAAATTTATATTTTATCTTTTTCTGATAAAATAATTCATTTAAATATATTATTTTAATAATATATTAACGATGATATTTTTACAATGAATGTGGGATATATGAATATATGAGGAGGTAGAGTATTTTTGTGGCATTAAATGTTTAACACATATTTTGTGTGTCGGTGGACATAATTTTTGACCGAAAATTGAGTATAGACTGTAAAATCGCCCGTTTGTGGATTTCAGATAATTTTTGTTTGGAATTTGGAAAAACTTCCTTCTGCAAAGTTGTAGAGAATTGAATTTCCTATAAAAAGTCGCGAGATTCGAATTTTCTGATAAAAGGGCTATTTATCATGAATTATTGAAGTTTCGGAGTTTCGAAATAATTGATTTTTGGAAGTTTTAATTATTTTATATAAGAAAAATGTTTTTGTGGTTGTTGGCACATGAGTGGCTGATGTTTTTGACCAAAGAAGGCATGCTAGAGTTTTCAAAACATGTGGGTAAGAATTTTGAATAAATAATAATATATTTTATTAATTTAGTCTCCTTTGGCGTTCTAGCATTTTCCTATAAATAGAGGGCTAAGTTAGAATTGAAAATCACACCAGAAACATAAGCTTTCTCTCTACTTCTCTCTCTATATATCAAGCGTGTTCTTATGAGTATACTTTGAGTGTTGCTATACGGTGCGAGTTTCTGTCAGCACTATACCGAAATTCAGTCAAAAGTACGGCTATTTTGAGGTAAGGGATAGTAAGGGATGTTGTTTCTTCTTAAATGATATTATCTTCTTCAATATCATTATGCCGAAATATAGTTCTAAATTTTTTATCAAATTTGGAACTTTTTCATGTCGGGATTACTATTCATGAGTTACTATTCACGAGTTACTATTCATGAGTTACTATTCACGAGTTACTATTCACGAGTACTATTCACGAAGCGTAATGATGTTTTTGTGAAATTTCTATCTTTTGGTGTCGGAGTTACTATTCACGTGTACGACACTATTCACGTATACGGCACTATTCACGAATATGGCACTATTCATCGAAAAATGAAATTTCTTCTTTTTGTCCAAGATGTCTATTTTGGCTACTATCTTTGATTGTATCCATGTTTTGATCGTTATTTTTGAGTTCTGCTTCAAAATCAGTTGTTATGAAGTATTATTGATCTTAGACAAACTGTGGTACGAATTCCTAATATTTATCCTTCTATCTCACTGGATTCGTTCTTAAAAATGTTTTTCATCATCCTCAGTCCTTAATGGTGATACTTGATGAATATCTTTGGACCTGTAGTGCAAAAATGAATGATTAAACTGATGAATCTCTTTGGCCGTAGTGCAAAGATGAACATGTGTTGAGATGAACATGACCAACTGGTGATACAAATGAATATCTTTGGCCTGTAGTGCAAAGATGATTAAAGATGTATATTGATTGTTATTACAGGGATGAAATATTGATGATGAACTTTTAAATCTTAGAAGACAGTAGAATTCATTCTCTACGTGACTCTTCTAATGGATTGCTGTTTCCGCTGCATTTGTTGATCTAAAACTTGTTGTCTATGGTATTCTATTAGATTTTTCCCTGTTGAAGACTAACGATAATTTGTTGTATATTATCTTAGTCATAATATTCTTTACTGGGCTAGTTGAGCTCACCCTTCTCCTTGTTGTTCCATTTTCTTTTCTGGAGGTGAGAACATAGTAGGATCGAGTCGAGGTATGGAATAAAGGTTCTAGAGAGAGTTGTTTAGTAGTCCTCACCATTTTTGTAAAATAATATATCAATAATTGTATTGAGGACATAGTTGGGTATGTGGATATTGTCTAGATGACAATGTTTGTATTCAAACTCACAGTTTATGGGTTGTAAAAGTTGTAGTTGTTTCTGTACCATGTATTTGGCGACTCAAAATAGGTTGGATGGAATGGACCTATTTTGGGGGCGTCACATCTTTCGTGAGAGATTAAATTAATTTGCGTTATGGTAATCAACGGTTCAGGCAAGTTTTCTTGTACTTAACTCTAATAAGAGTAGTTTATTCAAGCTTATGGTTAATCATTGCTGATTGCCATGAAAATTTGTAATCTATACATCTTGCATGTATAAGTCAGGTATGAAAGGCTGATCACCTTCATTACCAGTTGGTTCAGAAATGTTTGTTCATGTTTAAAACTTGTTCAGTCAAAAGTTTATTCGTGCTAGTTCTAAATTATATTGATGAATTATAGCAAGCTTATTATTCATACTCTTCAATCATGATATATTGTTATGTTATTGTATATAAACTTGCTGGGCAACTTTCATGCTCACCCTTGCTATATCATGATAAAATATTGCAGATTAAGGCGAATGCGTCGGAAACAAGGAAATGTCCAAGACAGTTCCAGCTTTAGTAGACGTGTGCAGTTAGATTTGTATTGTATGATATTAATAATGTTATGAGTTAGATAACTTATGAATTGTGTAATAAGTTAAGGTTACTCGACCATGGGTAATAGTGTGTAATGTATTGTATAAACAATTTATGTTTATATCTTCCGCAAATAGTGATAGAAATAGTATACCGGATCCGAGGCGATTTGGGGCCCGGATTCGGGGTTATTACAACTACCATTAATAATAAATATTAATGAATTTCATCAAAAATTATCAAAAGTCATCAAAAATAACTTAAAATGTTTTCTAACATCATAATATAATTTTTCATGAATTAAAACTATTTTTTAAATAATTTATCAAATATTATAATTAAATAAATAAATACAATTTATATTCCAAAATATTAAATATTTTCTAAATATACTCCAAATAACTAAAAACTATTTTTCAGGCTTTAAAATAATTTTTCAGAATTTAATATGTATTTTTAATAATTTAAAAACCATTTATTTCTATTTATTTATTAAAATAATCTATTTTTCGAAAATAAGCGTCGCTAAAGGGCCCTACAGCGACAGAACCGTCGCTATAGGTGTTCTTGAGCCTGCCCAGAAACACATTGTCAGTCGCTAAGGTGTTACGTTTGACCGACTCTAATTACTTGGCTATTACGTTTCTTGGATTTCTAAAACATTGATCTGGTAGTATTTATGTAATACTACATGTATGTGTAATCATCTAAGTCATAAGCATCACAATTGCAAGATCTAAGCCTGTAAAGATGTTGTCAGAACCTGCTCTTAGAATTCTGGGTTTACCAGAATCAAGGTACATACTTTGGGTCCTTATAGTTTGCAGTCTATGTATTGTTCGTGTGATATAAAGGTTCACACTTGTAGTCATGAAGTCAGAGTATAACTTCGTAACATCAGATCAGTCTAACAACATCACCAGCTCAATATTTAAGCCGGTCAAAGGGCATGTCAGGGCTGTTCTTGGCCGAATTCTGGGTTTACCCAGAATTCTTCAAAACAGACGGTCAACTCTAGTTTGACCTTAATTTTCGGCCATTACAGTTATGATCTAAGTGATCTGGTAACTTAAACATGTAGTCTACGTACCAGAATACAATAAACAAACAACAACTTGACCAAACTATTAACACACAACAAGATCTGAGGCTCGAAAATTGTTGCCAGACCCACCTGGGTTTCTAGGCTGCCCAGAAACTCAGTTGGTCATGGTCGGTCAATGACCTTTGACCACCAATAACTCACGATCTAGACATGCTATGAGGTTGATTCAAGTCTCAGATTAAAGATCACATGGCCGACTACATATCCAAAACATAAAACACAACAAACAACTAACACATATGAATCTATGGGCTCTGTCATTTGGCTGTCAGGCCACTTTTTCCCAGATTTCAAATTTCTAAAAACATCAATTTCGAGCATCTAGGTGTTATGGATCTGTGATATTACAACCCAGATCACTAATATATACTACATACTACACATTTAAACATAAAATCATAATATCTAACAACAGCTCTAAAGATTTCTAGAATTAGGGTTTATACCTCATAAATGCTTAATTTTTGAATCTGATCTTTGGTGTTTGTTCTTGGCAAGCTAACACATGATCTTGGCTTAGCTTATTAGTCACTCTCACTCTACAATTTCGGATGGGAGAGAGAGAGAAGGTTTGACTAGCTTGAAAAAATAAAGTAAGTGAATTTTGCTTACTTTTGAACTTTGATCTTAGGTCCAATGTATTTATAGGATGCTAGATGGTTGATGCTTGATGATTAAAGGCTAGCACATAAACCACATGCCTAGAAAAGGTTGGTCACCAACTAAAGTTATGGCAACCTACACAAGTTATCTTATTAAATAATGCTAAAAGGGCATTTTGGTCATTTGACTCATAAAGTGCATGGTACTTTGGTAACTTCTCACACCTATTAGGTTTTAACCCTTAGGGTTTGACCCTAGGGTTTCATAACCTTTAAATCTAGAGTTGTGTATTAAGGGAAAATATGAAAATCTTCGTTTCTTTGATTAGGGTTCCCTAATTACAGTAAAATTTACTAATCTCATTCAAGCTTGCTAATTAGGGTTAAAGCTTCCTAATTAACATTACATTCTATAAGCTAATAATTAGGTTTTCTCTAATTGCATGCTAGGGTTTCCTGCATTAGAAATTAGGGCTTTCCAATTAATCGATTAGGGTTATCCCTAATTATTCTTACAATTAATAATATAGAAACTCTATACTTAACTTCAAGCTTCCCACTTAGGGCTTTAATATCCCGATTTAGGGTTTTAGACAGAATAATTAAGGTTCAAATTTTGGAAATTAGGGTTTGCTAAATAATTAAGCTTTACCCTATTAAGCTTATAATTTAAATCACTTGAGCATTATAATTCTCCGTTATATTCCCGGATTAGGGTTTCAAATATTCGAAATCTGAAATTAGGATTTTCAGATATGGTATTAGGGTTTTCTAATACTAAAATAGGGTTTCCAATAATTCATTAGGGTTTTCCCTAATAAATTTATAATTAATAACGTTAAACCTTATATATAGCATTTCATTCCCAATCTAGGATTTTTAATATCCGAATTAGGGTTTCGGACTCCCGGAACTGAAACTAGGGTTTCCAGAACCGATTTCTAGGTTTTCTTATCAGACGTTAGGGTTTTCTAGCTGAACGTTGTCGTTCTTAATATATACTTAGGGTTTGACACAGATATAATTTATCTGGTCAACCCTTGACCCTGAACCACATTCTGAACACATATAAAACCATATACACAAAACATAAACACATATAAACTTAATTCTGAATAATTCACCTAAATCCTTCACAAAATTTTGAAATCCTCAGAATTCCATCCTAATAACATCAAACGTATACCCTTATTTTCTATCTAGGTCTAATATTTGACCTTAAATCAATCATTTAAGATTTTAATAAATTGTCTAATTCTCGGGTTGTCACAGTTATCTACAGCGATGCTTCAGGCAAAGGGTTAGGATGTGTTCTCATACAACATGAGAAAGTCATAGCCTATGCCTCGCGACAACTCAAAGAATATGAGAGGAATTATCCTACTCATGATCTGGAGTTGGCAGCAATCATTTTTGCGTTGAAAATCTGGAGACACTACCTATAAGGGGAGAAAGTGGAGATTTATACGGATTATAAAAGCCTCAAATATTTCTTCACCCAAAAGGAACTCAATATGCGGCAACGACGTTGGCTAGAGCTGTTGAAGGATTATGACCATAGCATTCAATATCATCATGGAAAAGCAAACGTTGTAGCTGACGCATTGAGTAGAAGATCATATGCGGGTAATAGTGCAATGTTGTTAACACAAAGGCCCATTTTGTATGACTTACAAAGGATGGAAATAGAGTTAAAGGCTTCAAGTACCCACGTGATGATATCAAATATACGAGTAGAACCGACTTTAATCGATAAAGTTAAAGTTGCTCAAGCTACGGACCTGGGGCTGATGCGTATGAAGAAGAAAGTATAAGAATGTGCTATTCCAGAAGCAGGAATCGATGAAGAAGGAATACTTCGAGTCAAACCCAGACTTTGTGTTCCTAACGATTCTATCTTGAAGCATAGAATCATGATGGAGGCACACAACACACCATTTGCAATCCATCTTGGGAGTACCAAAATGTATCATGATCTTCGACATATATTTTGGTGGAACAATATGAAGAGAGAGAATCGCGGAGTTTATCTCGAGGTGTTTAACCTGTCAACGTGTAAAGGCGAAGCATCAAGTGCCAAAGGGTCCATTACAACCACTTGAGATTCCAAAATGGAAGTGGAAACACATTACTATGGATTTCGTTACGGGTATTTCCAAGGTTTCTCAAGGTATAGATGCAATTTTGGTTATTGTTGATTGATTAACCAAGTCGGCTCATTTATTGCCTATACGTGAGACTTATTCCCTTGAACGTCTTGCTAGTATGTACGTAAATGAGATTGTAAGATTGCATGGCATGCCAATATCCATAGTTTCGGATCATGACCCAAGATTCACTTTACAATTTTGGGTTAGCTTGTAGAAAGCTATGGGCACGGATTTACGATTCAATTCGGCATACCATCCTCAAACGGATGAACAATCAAAGAGGACTATTCAAACTCTTGAAGATCTATTAAGACTTTGTGTCCTAGACTCCAAAGGGAGTTGGGATAAGTATTTACCATTGGTGGAATTCTCCTACAACAACAGTTATTAGGCAAGTATAGGTACGGCTCCATTTGAAGCCTTATATGGACGAAAGTGTCGCTCTCCAGTATGTTGGAATGAGGTGGGTGAAGCAACATTGTTGGGATCAGAGTTGGTACGTATGACTATGGAAAAGATCCAAACGATTCGGCAACGTATAAAGACCTTACAAGATCGACAAAAGAGTTATGCCGATCTTCATCGAAAGGATGTGGAATTTAATATTGGAGATCATGTATTGTTACGTATTGCTCCATGGAAGGGAGTTACAAGATTTGGGAAGAGAGGAAAGTTCAATCCATGATTTATTGGTCCATTTGAGATTCTTGACCGACTAAGAAATGTGGCCTATAGACTCGCATTACCTCTAAGCATATCTCGTGTTCATAATGTTTTTCATATATCTATGCTTCGTAAATATGTGAAAGACCCAAATCACATTATTGCATTAGAACCAGACGAGATAGCCGAAGATTTAATGTACAAGGAGGTACCTGTCAAGATATTGGATAGGAAAGAGCATATCCTACAAACAAAGGTTATACCATAAGTCAAGGTTTTGTGGAGGAACCATGTTATTGAGGAAATGACTTGTGAGTTGGAATCAGAAATAAAAGCGAGGTACCCTCACCTTTTCGAAATACCAGGTACGTACGTCAATTTCAAGGATGAAATTTCATAAGGAGGGGAGGTTGTTAGACCCCAACTTATTATGAATAAAATTAAATTTTCTCTATTTATTATCTTGAAATAATAAGGAGTTAATTTGATATAATGTTTTGGTTATGGATAAAATGTGCAAATTTTACAAAATAAACAAGTGGTTATAAAATATTCATTTTTGTCGGGGAATATTCGTATGACGGCGCAACCATTCATAGACCCCATAATAGAATAACTGTCGGATGAAGAAAATGACAAGTTTGAGTTTTTATAAATAACGGCGTAGTTGTTACCGTTAACACTGTTGGAATACCCTGTGGATAAAATATAGTAATACGCGTGGTTGCATAGTAGCACACGGTATTACACAGTATTTTTGAATTATTGATTCTTACGTAAGAAGGCACTACTCGATAATTGTTACAGTAATTACTGTTTAATATTTTATTTTATTGATTCAATAATTGCTGCGTTGATATTTTATATTATTGTTATTTCAATAATTTTTACTGCACAGTATTTCCCATTATCAGATCAATAATTCATATTATTTGAATAATATTATTAGATAGCATTATTGGTAATTTCTAGAAAGTTCTGTCAAGGAGAGGTTTGGTCACCTAATTACGCGCTAGTAAGAGAAATCCTTATTGGAAAGCCCCATCTTTTTTGGGAACAGCCTGGTTGTCAATATTGTGATTCTGTAATATTATTTGTGAATAATTATTTATTTATTTATATGATAAGGAAATATTTATTTGATATGGATATAAATGATGAATTTATTTATTTTATGTGGTTATAAATGAAGAAAACTGGTCAGAAGGACTCATAATCCGAAAAATCAGTGTTCTTGAGATATATTGCGTGAGTTATAATTTCTAATTCGACCGTTGGATCGTTGTGATTTTTGGATATGTAATACATATATAAGTTAGTATATGTCCACAAATTTTAAACCGTTAAAAATGAATGTATGATTTGTTATGAATTTTAAGAGGTGACTGGTTCAGAAATTGTTGAAGTTTCTAAATTTATCATTTTGGTAGAAAATTCTAGAATGAGTGGGCCCCACCCATGGTTGGTGAAGAAATGTGCTGGAATTTTATTTCAAATGTGGTGGGTGGGAATAGTAGCAGGTAAAGCCATCAAGTTGCAGGTCAAGTCTGCTTCGGCGTGCTAGCATTTTCCTATAAATAGGTGTTTAAGTTCGAATTGAAAATCACACCAGAAACAAGTATTCTTTCTCTCTATATTATCGAGAGTATTTCTGTGAGTATCTAGATACTTTGAGAGTTACTATTCAGTGTAAGTTTCCTTCAGCATCATATCCGATATTCCATTCAGACATACTGTTCTTTTGAGGTAAGGGATGCTATTTTTTTCATAATGATGTTATTCTTTCAATATCATTATACCGAAATATTGATATGGATTTTATTGTGAAATTTCTACCTTTCTGTGTCAGAGTTACTATTCACATATACAACACTATTCACATATACGACACTACTCATGTATACGGGCATTATTCATTGAAAAATGGAAATTTTTCTTTTTGTCCAAGATGTCTTTTGTGGTTACTATCTTTGATTGTATCCATGTTTTAATATTTATTTTTGAATTTTACTTCAAAATTGGTTATTATGGAGTATTATTGAATTTGGATAAACCGAAATACGAATCCCTAATATTTGTCCTTTTGTCTCACTGGATTAGTTTTTTCTAAAATATTTTTCATCAACCTCAGTCCTTAATGGTGATATTTGATGAATATCTTTGGTCTGTAGTGCAAAGATGTATGATTACCTGATGAATATCTTGGCCCATAGTGCAAAGATGAACAAGTGTTGAGATGAACATGACCAACTTGTAATACAAATGAATATCTTTGACCTGTAGTGCAAAGATGAATATTTGATGCAAGCTGTATATTGATTAATGTTACAGGGATAAAATATTGATGATGGACTTTTAAATTCATAGATGATAGTAGATTTCATTCTCTACTTAACTCTTCTAATGAATTGTTATTTCCGCTGCAATTGTTGATCTAAAACTTGTTGTCTATTATATTCTATCAGATTTTTCTCTGTTGAACACTAAGGATAATTTGTTGTATATTATCTCAGTCATAATATTCTTTACTGGGCTAGTTGAGCTCACCCTTTTCTTTTTTGTTCCATTTTTCTTCTCAGGAAGCGAGAACATAGGAGGAACAAGTCGGGGTATAAAGTGATGGTCCTAGACGGTTGTTTTAGCAGTCCTCACTATTTTTGTAAAATAGTGCATCAATAATTGTAATGAGGACTTTATTTGAGTGTTGATATTGTCTAGAAGACAATATTTATATTTAAACTCATAGTATGTGTTGTCGTATTTTGCACGACAATTATAATAATAAAGTTGTAGTTGTTTTCTGTACAATATATTTGGCGACTCAGAATGAGTGATGTATACCTATTTTGGGGGTGTCATATATATAGTATAATATAATATATATTTATAATAAAGTAATCATGCTTCAGTTTGTTGCATATTAAACCGTATATATTATATATATAATCAGATTATATAAGATTAAATCTGTGATCCACTTGGTATCCATGTTCCATGTTTTAGCAAATAATGGGAATGACGAGAAGCAAAAAAAACGGCATTACCAATTTTTTTTATTTTTAAATAAAATTTATACAAACAAATTATACCCAATTAAATTGTTCTAAACATATGTCAATATACATATCAAATTAAAATAATTAATAATTTGCATAAAGGTTTGGCTCTGATGCCACTATTAGGTTTGTAATATTCATGAACGAAATTAAATTGCACAAAATAAGCGAACGCATGAAAAATCAGAGTTTTAAAATTTTACAAACCATATACCCGGATCATCCTTTATGCATAATTATTAATTAAACGAAAAGATAAAGAATAAGAATCATACCATTGAAGATTCAAGCTTCCTCAGGTATAGGTTCACCTCCAAATCTTTTCGCGTTCAACTTGAATCCACCGGGTTTAGTTCCTTCCTTTGATCAACTTTAGCCACCCAAATGTTTGGCCTCTAGAGGTGATCAACCAAGGAAGAAGAAAGATTCAAGAAGATGGGTGTTTGGCTAAACCATAGTTTTTCTATCTCTATAGAAAAAAAGCGTACTCTCCAATAATTGGAATCACGTATGTTGTAAAAAAAGTCATCAACCACCCCACCCATAATAAGACTTGTGACGCCCCCAAAATAGGTATACATCACCCATTTTGAGTCGTTAATAACATGGTACAGAAACAACTACAACTTTATTAATACAACATAAAAATGTGAGTTTAAAAATAAATATTGTCTTCTAGACAATATCAACACTCAAATAAGTCCCCATTACAATTATTAATACATTATTTTACAAAAATGGTGAGGACTACTAAAACAACTCTTTAGAACCATGATTCCACACCCCGACTAGAACTCGCTACATTCTTGCCTCCTGAGAAGAAAAATGGAACAAAAAGGAAAATAGTGAGCTCAATTAGCCCAGTAAAGGAACTTGCACCGTATAGTAACACTCAAAGTATCAAAATACTCACAAAAATACGCTCGATAATATAGAGAGAAAACATCAGTTTCTGGTGTGATTTTCAATTCTAACCTAAGCACCCTATTTATATGAAAATGCTTAGAACACCAAAGCAGAAAATTTAATAAATTAATAATATTTTCAACACAATTTTCCTACGCACACCACAAGTCTACAACATCAGCCACCCACCACAAAAGAAATAACAAAAACGTTTTTCTTAATTAAACTATTTTAAACTTCAAAAATTAATTATTTCGGAACTTCAGAACTTCAATAATTCATAATAAATAGCACTTTTATCAGAAAAATTTGAACCTCATGTCCTTTCCCTAGGAAATTCCATTCTCTACAACTTTTCAGAAGAAAGTTTTTCCAAATTCCAAACAGAAATTGACCGAAATCCACAAACGGGCGATTTTACAAGCTATAATCAAATTTCAGTCAAGAAATGGGGTCCACAAACATGAAAAACATGTTTTAAATATTTATAGTAACAAAAATACTCATCCTCCTCATATACTCATATATCCTACATTCATTGTAAAAATATCACCATTATTATATTATTAAAATATAATAATATATTTAAATGAATTATTCTATCAGAAAAGATAAAATATCAATTTTTAACAATTGTCACATTAAAAACATTTTCCATCTATATCCACATAAAATGAATATTTCCCTTATCATATAAATCAATAATTAATTATTCACAAATAATATTATAGAATCACAATACTGGCAACCAGGTCGTTCCCAGGAAAGAGGGGGCTTTCCAATAAGGATTTCTCCTTACTGGCGCGCAATTAGGTGACCAAACCTCTCCTTAGAAAGAACTTTCGAGACATTGTCAATAATGTTATCTAATAATATTATTCAAATAATATGAATTATTGATCTGATAATGAAAATACTATGTAGTGACAATTATTAAAACAACAATAATATAAAATATCAACGTAGTAATTATTGAATCAATAAAATAAAATATTGAACAGTAACTACTGTAACAATTATTGAGTAGTGTCTTCTTACGTAAGAATCAATAATTGGTGCAATACCGTGTGCTACTATGTTTTTAACCACCGGGTATTCCAACAATATTAACGGTAACAACTACGTCGTTTTTATAAACAACTTATATTTGTCGTTTTCTTCATCCAATCGCTTTCCGTTATGGGGCCCACACAAAGCTGAGCCGTCGTACGAATATTCCCCGACAGTAACAATATTCCACGACCAAACTAATATTCCCCGACAACAATGAATATTTTATAACCACTTACTTATTTGAAATATTTGCGCATTTTACCCATAACTAACCACATTAATTAAATCAACCCTTACTATTTCAAGATAATAAATAGAGGAAATTCAATTTCATTAATAATAAGTTGGGGTCTTAATTAAATCAACCCTTACTATTTCGAAAAGGTGAGGATACCTTGCTTTCATTTTTGTTTCCAACTCCCTAGGTCATTTTCTCAATAGCATGGTTCCTCCACAATACTTTGACTTGTGGTATGACCTTTGTGCGTAGGACATGCTCCTTTCTATCCAAGATCTTGACAGGTACTTCTTCGTACGTTAAGTCTTCGACTATCTCATCCGGTTCTAAATCAATAACGTGGTTCGTGTCTTTCACATATTTACGAAGCACAGATATATAAAAAATATTATGAACACGAGACATACTTAGAGGTAACGCGAGTCTATAGGCTACATTTCCTACTCGGTCAAGAATCTGAAATGGACCAATAAATCATGGATTGAGCTTTCCTCTCTTCCCAAATCTTGTAACTCCCTTCCATGGAGCCACACGCAACAATACATGATCCCCAATACTAGATTTCACGTCCTTTCGATGAAGATTCGCATAACTCTTTTATCGATCTTGTGCCGTTTGTATATGTTGTCGAATCATTTGGATATTTTCCATAGTCATACGTACCAACTCTGGTCCCAAAGATGTTGCTTCACCAACCTCATCCCAACATACTGGAGAGCGACACTTTCGTCCATACAATGCTTCAAATGGGGCCACACCTATACTTGCCTGATAACTGTTGTTGTAGGAGAATTCCACCAATGGTAAATACTTATCTCAACTTCCTTTGAAATCTAGGGCACAGAGTCTTAATAGATCCTCAAGAGTTTGAATAGTCCTCTCTGATTGTCCGTCCGTTTGAGGATGATATGCCGAACTAAATCGTAAATCTGTGCCCATGGCTTTTTGCAAACTAACCCAAAATCATGAAGTAAATCTTGGGTCAGGATCCGAAACTATGGATACTGGCATGACATGCAATCTTACAATCTCATTCACGTACATACGAGCAAGACGTTCAAGGGAATAAGTCTCCCGTATCGATAAGAAATGAGCAGACTTAGTTAATCTATCAACAATAACCCAAATAGCATTTATGGCTTGAGAAACCATGGGAAGACCCGTAACGAAATCCATGGTAATGTGTTCCCACTTCTATTTTGGAATCTCAAGTGGTTGCAATGGACCCTTAGGCACTTGATGCTCCGCCTTTACACGTTGACAAGTTAAACACCTTGAGATAAACTTTGCAATCTCTTTCTTCATATTGTTCCAAAATGTATGTCGAAGATCACGATACATTTTGGTACTTCCAGGATGGATTGTAAATGGTACTTCCAAAATGTATGTCGAGGCTTTTATGGTCTGAATATATCTCCAATTTTTCTCCATATAGATAGTGCCTCCAGATCTTTAGCGCAAAAATGATTGCTGCCAACTCTAGATCATGAATAGGATAATTCCTCTCATACTCTTTAAGTTGTCATGAGGCATAGGCTATGACTTTCTCACGTTGCATGAGAACACATCCTAACCCTTTGCCTAAAGCATAGCTGTAGATAACAAATCCATTCAAACCAGATGGTATTGTCAGAACAGGTACCGAAATGGGCCTCCTCTTAAGCTCTTGGAAACTCTTCTCGCAGTCCTCGTTCCATACGAATTTTGTATCCTTCCGAGTCAGCTGAGTTAACGGAGTAGCGATTCGAGAAAATCCTTCCATAAATCTCCGATAATAACCAGCTAAGCCCAGAAAGCTATGTTCTTCGGTTGCTCCCAACTTTTTATTGCTTCAATCTTCGCCGGGTTGACAGATACTCCATGTTTTGACACCACGTGCCCAAGGAATGCTACTTCCTCAAGCCAGAACTCACATTTCTTCAACTTGGAATATAGCTTGTTTTCACGAAGCCTTTGGAATACTAGCTTCAAATGGTGCTCATGATCTTCACGACTTTGGGAATATATGAGGATGTCATCAATAAAGACAACAACGAACTGATCCAAATATTCCTTGAATATCCGGTTCATCATATCCATGAAAGTCGTAGGAGCATTACTCAATCCAAAAGATATGACTAAGAATTCATAATGCCCGTACCAAGTTCTGAAGGCAGTCTTTGGAATATCCTCAGTTCCAATCTTTTGCTAATGATATCCAGAACGAAGATCAATTTTTGAAAAGAATTGTGCTCATTGTAACTGGTCAAACAGGTCATCAATACTAGGTAGAGGGTACCTAATCTTGATGGTGACATGGTTCAATTCCCGGTAGTCAATACAAAGTCGCATACTCCCATCTTTCTTCTTTACGAATAAAATAGGAGCACCCCAAGGAGATGTACTAGGATGAATGAAACCGATGTCCAACAATTACTGTAGTTGGACTTTTAACTCCTGAAGTTCAATAGGAGCCATTTGATATGGGGTTTTAGAAATGGGCTTTGTACCAGGTTCAAGATCAATAAAGAATTCAAATTCACGTTCTGGGGGTAGACCGGGAAGTTCTTCAGGAAATACGTCAGGAAATTTACTAACAACAGGAATATTATTCAAATCTGACGTGTCTTTATTCAAATCCATAACATGGGCTAAGAAAGCTTGACATCCATTTTTCAATAAACGAATAGCTTTATGATTTGATATGACAGTGATTGATTTTAGTGGTTTAGTTGCTTGCAATTCGTACAACAGGTTGGTTAGGAATATGAAAACTAACAACCTTACGAAAATAATCAATTTTGGCATGATGAGTAGTTAACCAATCAATCCCTAAAATCACATCAAAAGCAAGTATCTTTAAAGAGATAAGGTCAATAGGTAATGTGATGGTGCCAACTTGGATCAAACAAGATTTATAAACATTAGATGTGATGAAAGTTTCTCCTAACGGAGTTTCCACAGATAAATCAAAGTCTAATTTCTCTGGAGTTAAGTTTAAACGTTGAGCACAAGCAGGAGAGATAAATGAATGGGTAGCACCGGTATCTAGTAAGGTATAAATTTCGCAAGAATTTATGATTAGCTTACCCGTGATCACCTCGTTTGGGTTCCTCGCATTTTGACATGTCACGACAAACGCTCTTCCAGGAACCGTTGACTTTGACTTTTCTGGGACAGCCTTTTGAGTCACCATCCCCGCTGGACTTGGTTTCGCACCATACAATCTCGAGCGATATTTCCTTCTTTTCCATAATTATAGCATACCTTGAACTGTTGTGGGTAGTTTTGGCTGATATGTCCATTTTTTCCACATTTATAGCATACGACCGGTGGTCTTTCTTCTCCCTTAGAACCAGTTGCTGCTGGCACTGACGTCTTCGCATTGTCATTGTTGAATCTCCTCTTCTTATAGTCTCCCCCGACTCGCTTCTTCTATTTTCATGGCCATGATTACCACCAGAGTGGTTACCATTTTTGTCCGTATTTTTCTTTCTCCACTAGTTTTCGTTGTTTTGACGACTTCTATCTCTGGTATGATCCTAGTTGTGGTCCCTCGGTTGAACGTACTCGTTATCTCGCTCTAATAATTGAGCCATGTTGACAACATCTGAATAGAGAGAAAATTTATGAGAAATGAGATATTGACGAATGCCGGGTTTCAAACCTCTCAGAAAGATCTGCGTCATAAGGTCCTCATTCTCTAACAAATGAGATGCAAACCTGGATAACTCTGCAAACTTCGCCTCGTACTGGGACACCGTCATGTTTTTTTATTCCAATCTAATAAACTCCACTTCCTTCATATGATGAATACTTTCAAAGTACTTGTAATTGAACAGTTTCTGAAATATTTTCCAAGACATACTGAGTGTGGCTGGTGGCTGGATGGGTACGCTTCACAGATTCCCACCAGTAATCTGCCTCATTACGGAACATAAAGGTGGGGAAAGGAACCTTCTATTCCTCCGTGCATCCTAAGACATCGAATATCTTGGTAATTTGTTTGACCCTCGTTTTCGTCTTAATCGGATCAGGCTTTCCCCAGAATTCTGGTGGTCTCAACTCTTTAAACTGCTTGGCTGTGACAAATCGGGCGTTATTATCATTTCCACCTGTATTTTGAACATGAGTCTCCCTTGTCTGATTTTGCATTAACTGCAAAAAGCTTCTAAACATCCCATCGTTCATCGTCTGAGCAGTGGTGTTGTTTACAGGAGGAACATTGCCAGCCTGTTGCACGTTCTTCTCGTTGGTAAGTAAAGGTGTCTCCACGGTCTCATTTGTTCCACTGTTAACATTCTCAGTTCTCATTACAATTATTGATACATTATTTAACAAAAATGGTGAGGACTACTAAAACAACTCTCTAGAACCATCAGTCCACACCTCGACTAGAACTCGCTACATTCTCGCCTCCTAGGAAAAAAATGGAACAAAAAGGAAAAGAGTGAGCTCAACTAGCCCAGTAAAGAATATTATGACTAAGATAATATAGAACAAATTATCGTTAGTCTTCAACAGGGAAAAAATCTGATAAAATACAATAGACAACAAGTTTCAGATCGATATTTGCATTGGAAATAATAATTCATAGATGAGTTACGTAGAGAATGAAATCTACTATAATCTATGAATTTAAAAGTCTATCATCAATATTTTATCCTTGTAACATCAATCAATATACATCTTGAATCAAATATTCATCTTTGCACTACAGGCCAAAGATATTCATTAGTTGGTCATGTTCATCTCAACACCTGTTCATCTTTGCACTACAGGCCAAAGATATTCATCAAAAATTCATTCATCTTTGCACTACAGGCCAAAGATATTCAGTAATATCATCATTTAGGACTGAGGATGATGAAAAATGTTTTAAAGAAAACGAATCCAGTGAAACAAAAAAACAAATATTAAGGATTTGTACTTTAAACAATCTGAGTTCAAAAATACTTCATAAATAATCATAATGGAGTAAAATTCAAGAATGATCAAAACATGGATACAATCAAAGCTAGTATCCATAATAGATATTTTGGATAAAAAACGAAAATTTAATTTTTCTGTAAATAGTGTCGTATTCGTGAATAGTACCGTATACGTGAATAGTGTCGTATACGTGAATAATAACTCCGACACTAAAAGACAAGAATTTCACAAGAAAAATACTATCAATATTACAACATAATGATATTGAAAGAAATAATATCACTTTTAAAAAAAATATCCCTTACCTCAAAAAGAATAGTACTTCTGGCTGGAATATCAGATATATCGCTAAAGGAACTTGCATCGTATAGCAACACTCAAACTATCAAAATACCCACAAGAATACGCTCGATAATATAGAGAGAGAAAACTTTAGTTTCGGGTGTGATTTTCAATTCTAACCTAAGCACCCTATTTATAGGAAAATGCTTAGAACACCAAAGCAGAAAATTTAATAAATTAATTATATTTTCAACACAATTTTCCTACGAACACCACAAGTCTACAACATCAACCACCCACCACAAAAAAAATAACAAAAACATTTTTCTTAATTAAACTATTTTAAACTTCAAAAATTAATTATTTCAGAACTTCAGAACTTCAATAATTCATAATAAATAGCACTTTTATTAGAAAAATTCAAACCTCATGTCCTTTGCATAGGAAATTCCATTCTCTACAACTTTTGCAGAAGAAAGTTTTTAGAATTCCAAACAGAAATTGACCGAAATCCACAAACGGGCGATTTTACAAGCTATAATCAAATTTCAGTCAAGAAATGGGGTCCACAAACATGAAAAACATGTTTTAAATATTTATAGTAACAAAAATACTCCTCCTCCTCATATACTCATATATCCTACATTCATTTTAAAAATATCACCATTATTATATTATTAAAATATAATAATATATTTAAATGAATTATTCTATCAGAAAAGATAAAATATCAATTTTTAACAATTGGCACATTAAAAATTTTCTCCATCTATATCCACGTAAAATGAATATTTTCCTTATCATATAAATCAATAATTAATTATTCACAAATAATATTATAGAATCACAATACTGGCAACCAGGCCGTTTCCAGGAAAGAGGGGGCTTTTCAATAAGGATTTCTCCTTACTAGCGCGCAATTAGGTGACCAAACCTCTCCTTAGACAGAAGTTTCTATATATTGCCAATAATGTTATCTAATAATATTATTCAAATAATATGAATTATTGATCTGATATTGAAAATATTGTGTGGTGACAATTATTGAAACAACAATAATATAAAATATCAACATAACAATTATTGAATCAATAAAATAAAATATTGAATAGTAACTACTGTAACAATTATTGAGTAGTGCCTTCTTACGTAAGAATCAATAATTGGTGCAATACCGTGTGCTACTGTGTTTTTAACCACCGGGTATTTTAACAGTATTAACGGTAACAACTACGCCATTATTTAAAAAAAACTTATATTTGACATTTTTTTCATCCAATCGCTTTCCGTTATGGGGCCCACACAAAGCTGCGCCGTCATACGAATATTCCCCGACAGTAAGAATATTCCACGACCAAACTAATATTCTCCAACAACAATGAATATTTTATAACCACTTGATTATTTGAAATATTTGCGTATTTTACTCATAACTAACCACATTAATCAAATCAACCCTTACTATTTCAAGATAATAAATAGAGGAAATTTAATTTCATTAATAATAAGTTGGGGTCTTACAAGATTCCTCTTATTTATAAATATAGGCAACCCTCCTTAACAATTAAGGAATTGAGTTTTATCTTAATTAATTAAACTCCTTTAATTAATTATTTTCCCAATTTTATTAGGAATATTTAATTAAAATCTTTTAATTAAGTTACCTTCTAATCTTATTAGGTATATATGAGAGTACTTTTATTAATTAATTCTCAAACTCCTTTAGGAATTAAATATTAATAATAGTAATAATAATAATAAGACTACTCTTATTAATTTATATTTAATATTTCTAAAATATTAAATAATAAATATTAAGCTATTTAATTTATTCTATCACCATAGATTAAATTAAATATACTTAACTTATTATTATGATTATGCCATTAACTTCTTAAATAATTATTATTCCTTTTATGGTGTGACCCTTTAGGTTTCTCCATATTAAACCGGTTGTGAATAAATTAATTAGAACAATTCTAATCTTATTAAAATAAATAAATTAAACAATTAATTTATTTAAATAAATAATATTTATTCTACAATAGGGATAAGCCTCCCTAGCGATTAACGACTTTCCAGATAATATAGATTTCAACATTAATCATAAAATAACCTTTGAGTAAATAGTTACCGTACAATTCAATCCTTCCACCATACAATGTCCCAATTAAATATAAGACATGGAATTACTGTCAAGTCTTATTTTATTTAATTGTATATATTTCGATCCTTAAATGCACAACTTCAAATAATACAAATTAGAAACTCCTTTCTGATTTCATTCTGCCTTGGCCAAGGACTACTGAGTTGTCATTTATTGAATCACATAGGACATTTCTCTTATTTTACTAGAAGTGGTAGATTCTTTATTGATCATACATTATCTCCATGTACAACTTATTATACCCAAGCATACCCTTTGATATACCCTAAGGGTCTTAAGGAATAAGTCAAAGTACGTATAACTTATCATATACAAGATACTATGATGATCTCAAGTCCAAGGATCACTTGTAATACTATCACTACAGGAATTCCTATTGACAGACAAGTAAAACTCCATTAGGTATTCCTTAGTGAGCCACGTTCAGTGAACTTATTCTCTAATAAGCACCTACATACTTGCTTTAGTGTCTCCACACAAATGATCATGAGATCAATCATCCTTATCCAATGAGCAAGCAACGTATGTACCAATCTATTCGGATTTGATAATTCCCAATTTAGTAATCCAACGATTGGAAACTATTTTAGTTTTAAGCTTTCTAAGAATTTAGATCTCATTGGAATGATCATCATCATTATTCTAAAAGCATTGCTTAAAACTATAGGTTTATCACATATTATAAACAGCATTATGACGCCCCTAAAATAGGTATACATCACCCATTTTGAGTCGCCAAATACATGGTACAGAAAAACAACTACAACTTTATTAATATAATTGTCGTGCAAAATATGACAACACATACTGTTAGTTTAAACACAAATATTGTCTTCAAGACAATATCAACACCCAAATAAATCCTCATTACATTTATTCATACACTATTTTTCAGAAATAGTGAGGACTACTAAAACATCTTTCTAGAACTATCACTCCATACCCCGACTAGATCCTGCTATGTTCTCACCTCCTGAGAAGAAAAATGGAACAAAAAGGAAAAGGATGAGCTCAACTAGCCTAGTAAAGAATATTATGACTAAGATAATATACAAAAAATTATCATTAGTCTTCGACATGGAAAAGTCTGATAGAATATAATCGACAACAAGTTTTAGATCAACAACTGCAGCGGAAACAACAATTCATTAGAAGAGTTAAGTAGAGAATGAAATCTACTATCATCTATGAATTTAAAAGTCCATCATCAATATTTTGTCCCTGTAACATCAATCAATATACATCTTGAATCAAATATTCATCTTTGCACTACGGGTCAAAGATATTCATTTGTATCACCAGTTGGCCATGTTCATCTCAACACCTGTTCATCTTTGCACTACGGGCCAAAGATATTCATCTAGTAATTATTCATCTTTGCACTACAAGCCAAACATATTCATCAAGTATCACCATTAAGGACTGAGGATGATGAAAAACATTTTAGAGAAAACGAATCAAGTGAGATAGAAGGACAAATATTAGGGATTCGTATTTCGGTTTATCCAAAATAAATAATACTTCATAATAACCAATTGTGAAGCAGATTTCAAAATTAAAGATCAAAACATGGATACAATCAAAGATAGTAACCATAATAAACATCTGGGATGAAAAAGAGAAAATTTCATTTTTGTGAATAGTGCCATATTCGTGAATAGTGTCGTATACGTGAATAGTAACCCCAACACAAAAAGGTAGAAATTCCACAATAAAATCATACTTCCTGAATAATACTTGTGAATAGTACCATATTTGTGAATAGTGCCGTATACGTGAATAGTGTCGTATACGTGAATAGTAACCCCGGCACAAAAAGTTCCAAATTTGATAAAAACTTTAGAACAATATTTCGGCATAATGATATTGAAAGAAATAATATCACATATGAAGAAAATAACATCCCTTACCTCAAAAAGACAGTATTTTTGATTGGAATACTAGATATAGTACTGAAGGAACTTGCACCGTATAGCAACACTCAAAGTATCAAAATACTCACAAGAATACGCTCGATAATATAGAGAGCAAAAGAGAGAAAACTTGTTTCTGGAGTAATTTTCAATTCTAACTTAGCCCTCTATTTATAGGAAAATGTTAGCACGCCGAAGCAGACTTGACCTGCTACCTGATGGCTTTACCTGCTACTATTTCCACCCACCACATTTGAAATTCAATTTCAGCATATTTCTCACCAACCAAAAGTGGGGCCCACCAATTCTAGAATTTTCCATCAAAATGATAAATTCGGATACTTTAATAATTTCTGAACCAGTCACCTCTTAAAATTCATAACAATCATTCGCTCATTTTTAACGGTTCTAAATTTATGGATATATACTCAACTTATATATGTATAACATATCCAAAATCACAACGATCCAACGGTCAGATTAAAAATTATAACTTACGCAATATATCGTAAAAACACTGATTTAATTTTTAATAACTTCATTCCGACAAAAATACAGATAAAACACCTCAACATTAACTCCTTCAATTATAATCACATAAAATAAATAAATCTATCATTTATATAAAATAAATATTTCCTTATCATATAAATCAATAATTAATTATTCACAAATAACATTACAGAATCACAATAATGACATTCAGGCAGTTTCCAGGAAAGAGGGGGATTTCCGATAAGGATTTCTCCTTACTGACGCGCAATTAAGTGACCAACACTCTCCTTGACAGAACTTTCTAGACATTGCCAATAATGTTATCTAATAATATTATGAATTATTGATATGATAATGGGAAATACTGTGCCGTGACAATTATTGAAACAACAATAATATAAAATATCAACACAACAATTATTGAATCAATAAAATAAAATATTAAACAGTAATTACTGTAATAATTATTTAGTGCCTTCTTACGTATGAATCAATAATTCAACAATACTGTGCAATACCGTGTGTTATTGTGCAACCACGCGTATTACTGTATTTTAACCATCAGGTATTCCAACAGTGTTAACGGTAACAATTACGTCGTTATTTATAAAAACTTATACTTTGTCATTTTCTTCATCCGAAAATTATCCTGTTATAGGGCCCACAATTGACTGTGCTATCGTACGGATATTCCCGACAAAAAAAATATTCCACGACCAAAAGAATATTCCCCGATAAAAGGAATATTTTATAACCACTTGCTTATTTTGCAAAATTTGCACATTTCACCCATAACCAAAGTATTATATCAAATTAACTCCTTATTATTTCAAGATAATAAATAGAGAAAATTTTAATTTTATTTATAATAAGTTGGGGTCTTACAAGCATCATATAGATATTTAAAAGCATTTAATAAATTAATACTTTTTATTAATAAATGAATAAAATTGTTACAAAGTATATGCTTATAATCAAACATGATTGTCACATTAATGCAACTAGGTTGGACCCTCCATGGGTGACCCATTTGGATACCCAAGATCCAAAATCTCCCACTCACTCATGGCTGGGACGATGTAATCCTCAAATCTGCCAATAACAGCTCACATCAAAACATGTAAAACCTCTAACTGCCGAACCGTGCAACCGCTGAGTTCACCTGCAATGCGAGAGCTCTATATCAAACCTGTTAGGCCCAACATAGAGACATATACCCTTTCAAAGGAATAATACGGGAGCTCTCACGTCAAACTTAATTAGTTCACGTAGAGGCTACAACCCATAAACTAAGAGTACCCCAGACACATTTGAATTTTCACTAGGTTAAGTATCTCTAACCCCTCAGAGAGCCTTACTTAACCACCTTTGGGCCCAAGTCCAGTTTGTATCTCACTTATTACTATATCGCTATCAAAACGCTATAGTTGTCGATAATAAGTGCAGAACGAGGTGAAATCAAATTATCTTCCCTTTACCCTAATACTACTCAGAAATGAATCAACTGCTTTCCCATAATCGGTCCTTATAGTCTCATCAATCCTAAACTTAGGAATCGAAACCAAAGTAGCAACATTAATCCATGTCTTTGCAGTATAGTCAAAGATCACAAAGAACACTTGATGTAGAAACAAAACTTATCCTACAAGACTCACACGGTGAGGAAGCAGGGATTCATTCTCTCACCTCTTTTATATGGTCGCTAAGCATATGTAACTCGCTCACAACATGTTATTCTATAGCCTTGTTGTGCGGACCTTAGAACATTTCAAACTGCTCACTTATTTAAGCGCCATATTTGAAACTTCGCATCCGGTTATCATTTTACGACAAAAATTCTCATCTACATGAGCATATATCCTATGGTCATGCCATACGGATCTTAGTTCTATCGCTTCATAAGTGCCTAACTTGAATTTTTCAGATTACTCGTTTTTCAAGTGCCAAACATATAATTTTGTATCCGGCTATCAGTACAGGTTAATATAGATGGTGGGGCATACTATATTTGGTTAATCCAAGTTAACCTCATCTTGGCTTATGCCAAGGCTACATCATGTTCATTTTGCTCGCTACTAAGCGCCAATTGATTACTATGAAAAGCATCAACAGCTCGCTACTCAAAGTGCCAATAAATGAACTGTCTCAACCTTGCTCACTTTTCAAAGCGCCAAGGGTGATTGCTCGTGTGAGTGAGCCAATCAACCTGTTGACATATATTTAATGTGTGTGCATATCCAATATGCATAATAAACTGCGTGAACATCTAAAATTTATCATATGCGCTAAAATAACCAAACACAAGTGGAAATAAATGAATCTCGCATAAATGATAAATATCTCGAAATAACAATGAATATCTCTAATACAAGCCAAATAATGAGTGATATATAAGGAAATAATAGAAAGTACATCAAATCCTACAAACCCCTAATGAACTAACATGCCTACAAAAAGCATATTTAGGAATTGGCTTTGTCAAAGGATCAGCTACCATATGACTAGTGGGCATGTACTCCAATATCACCTCATTATTTGCTATGATATCTCTGATGAAGTTCATCCTCAAGTCGATGTGCTTCATCCTGCCATGATACTTGGGGTCCTTAGTGTAATCTAGGGTCGTCGTGTTATCACAGTAAACAGTCACACGATCTGAAACATGAGAGACAACACCAAGATCCTCGAAGAATCTCCTCAGCCACATGGCTTCCTAAACAGCTGGCGTACAAGCCACAAACTCTGACTCCATCGTAGAAAGAGCAACGTAAGTCTGTTTCTTGCTACACCAAGTGATGGCACCACCATGTAACAAGAATGCATATCTTGAGGTAGACTTGCGCATCCCCTGGTTACCTCCCCAACTAGCATCGGAGTAACTAATTAATCGCAGGTCTGGTCCTCCATAGCATAACATGTAGTCCAAAGTACCTTTCAAATATTTCAAGATCCTCTTGATTGCCTTCCAATGACCAATCCCAGGGTTTGACTGATACCGACCGAGATAACCGACTACTTATGCTATATCAGGTCGAGTACACACAACTGCATACATTAGATTTCCTATAGCATTGACATACGGATAATGGGACATCTTCTTAATTTCCTCGAGAGAAGTAGGGCATTATTCGGGTCCAATGGCGTCGCCTTTAGCGATAGGAATGTCTATGGGTTTGCAGTTGTTCATATGGAATTGCTCAAGAACATTCTTAAGGTAGGTCTCTTAAGACAAACCAAAAAGCTTCCCTGAGCGATCTCTAAATATCTTAACTCGGAGAACATAAGTTGTTTCCCCCATGTCCTTCATCTCAAAGTTAGAGGACAGCCACCCTTTGGTGGCGACAATCATCTTCTTATCGTTCCTAGCTAGAAGGATGTCATTGACATACATAGATAAGATAAGGAATTTATCTTTGGACCGTTTGATATATACACAATAGTCTTCCTCGATCATCGTAAACCCATCACTAATGATGGCTCGATGGAATCTCAAATACTATTATTTGGACGCCTATTTCAAACCACAGATAGAACATTTGAGCTTGTATACTTTGAGCTCTTGTCCTTCCACGACGAAACCCTCTGGCTGATCCATGTATATCTCTTCAGCTAAATCTTCATTGAGAAAAGATGTCTTAATGTCCATTTGATATAACTCCAAATCTAAATGCGCAATAATTGCTAAGATGAGGCGAATTGAGGCAAACCTCACAACTGGTGAGAAGATTTCCTCGTAATCAATTCCCTCTTGCTGGGTGTAGCCCTTGGCTACAAGACGAGCTTTGTACCTTTTAATGGAACCATTCACCTTGCGTTTGACTTTAAGAACCCATTTGTTCCCAATAGCCTTTCGCCCTGGTGGAAGGTCAACCAAGTCCCAGACTTGATTAGTCCTCATGGACTCCATCTCTTCTTTCATTGTAATCATCCACTTATCTCTCATAGCAGATGATAGAGCGTCTCGATAAGATCAAGGTTCCTCATCATCTTACGTATCAGCTACAAAGGCATTCCCCTCAATCTTAAAAAGACGATGTGGAATGTTACCTCTTTGACTTCTACGCATTTGAGGAACATGAGACTCTTCATTTGATGGATGAGAACTGCTCGAAGGCATGTCACTCCCACTTTCTACAGAAGCCTGAGGAATAACATCTTCGCTTTCTACTGTATGAGTTAGGGCGCCTAAATCTTCCTCCATCTCATAAAGGTTCATCTCCTTGCTCATATCACCTCTATTAGGGAAATCCATCTTAAGAAAATCTGTATCTCGTGACTCTATCTCAGATATAGTCCCATCAGGCTGCTCTCTTATAAACACATAGCCTTTGGAGTGTTCAGAATATCTTATAAAAATACACTTCTTACCCCTCAGGCCTAACTTCCCATGTTGATGAAAAGTGTTTTGCACGTAAGCTACCGATCCCCAAGACGCATTCCACCCAATTCGGGCTTTCTGTCGGTCCACATTTCATATGGGGTGGACTGAACTAATTTTGAAGGCACCCGATTAAGTATATATGTCGCAGTCAACAATGCATCACCCGAATAGGAGATAGGAAAATTTGTTTGTGCCATCATAGACCTAACCATGTCTAATAATGTTCAGTTCCTCCTCTCTGCCACACCGTTCTGTTGCAGAGTTCTAGGGATTGTCAGTTGCCTGATTATCCTTTTTTCCTCATAAAGTTCTTTAAACTGATCAGACAGATACTCGCGGCCTCGGTCAGTTCGAAGTGCCTTAAAACTTTTATCTAACTTATTCTCAACCTCAATCAAATAACGTCTAAAGCAATCTAATGCCTCAGACTTATGAGAGATCAAGAAAGTGTACCCAAAGCGCGTATAGTCATCTATCATTGTGAGAAAATAGGAACACCCATGCCTTTATTTCACATTCATAGGGCCACAGATATCTGAGTGAATAAGTTGCAATGGTGTTTCTGCCCTAGTGGCTTTACCAAATGGTTTTCTAGTTGATTTTCCTGCCAAACAATGTTCACATGTGGGTAGATTAACCTTAGCGAGTGGGCCTAAAAGACCTGCTTGAGCTAACCTGGCCATTCTATCTTGTCCAATATGGCCTAATCTAGCATGCCATTGAATTGAACCATCATGATCATATTTAACAAGTAATGAATAATAATCGCTACTATTATTGCTAGAATCAATAGTATCCAAAATTGTAAAACCATTCATCATAAAACCATGTCCAAAAACATTCATCCCATGCGAAATTATTACAGAATTATTCTCAAAACTAACTGAATAGCCTAAAAGAAGTACTGATAAAACAGAAAATAAATTCTGCCAGACATTCGGCGCATAAAGTACATCATAAAGGATCAATGTTGAGCATCCTCGCATTTCCAGTTTGTAAGTGCCAATACCTAGCACGTCCACACTGGAATCGTTTCCCGTGTATACTTTTTTGCTAGCCAGAACTCGGAGGTATTCGACGTATCCACTCCGATCTCTAGCTATGTGGTCCGTTGCTCCAGAGTCTACAATCCACATATGGAGAGAATGAACAACAAAAACAGTACTTGATACTAAGCACATAGATAGATTAGGACTAGGAATTACCTTCTTCGGCTCAGTGCACTCACGAGCGAAGTGTCCCGCCTTGCCACAATTGAAGGATGTCATCTTGGCTTTGTCCTTTTTACCAGAACCTCGTTTTCCTCTCTTATGCTTAACAGCACTCCCACTCGCATCCCCTTTAGGCGCAACAGGATGAGCAGGTTTCTTCCCCTTCTTAGGCGTGAACCCTCTACGAGAGTTTTATTCAGCCACATATGCCCTAGAGTTCTTGACAACATCGAGGCGCTCAGCCTCGAGCTCCAAGTAACGACAAATATCATCAAAGGTCTTGATATTCTCGTTATGAGTCATGTTGACCCGCATATGTTCCCAATTGTCGGGAAGGGAGCAAACCACTGCTGGAATATGTTGGTCGTCTAACAATTGATTACCTCCGGATTTCAACTCCCGGATCATATTAACCATGATTCGAAGGTGTTTTTTCATGGCGTGGTTATCTTTCTTTTTGTAATCATCGAACCTTATGGCTAATTCCATCATCCTTGTCAACGTGGTGCCACCAAACTTAGTTTTGAGAGCCTCCCATATATCGTGTGTGGTAGAGTATTATTCATACTCAAACAGAAAGTCATTATTCATGCAGCTCAACAACGTTATGCGAGAGATACGATCCTTTTTGCGCAATCTTTTGAAGGCAGCAACCTTGATCGAATCCTTTGCATTTTCACCCTTTGGTTTAGCCATTTTGGACAGCAGGTTTCTTCAACCTCTTGCTCCTCCAAAACCATCCTGACTTTCCGGTGCCACACGTCATAGTTATCTCCGTCTAGTTTGTTTCCTTGGTTAAGGTCTGCGATAATGTGTTTTGAAGCCATATTCTGCTTTGATTAAAATATAAGGATTTATTAGAGATATTCAATGTTCACCACAGTTTATAAGATATCTTTGCCGCATGAATCAAATTAACATAAAAATAATGAGACATAAATATAGAAGGGAGACTTGGCTAAGCTTTGGAATCACAATCCATATAAATGTCTAATTATTTAAATTTAATTTTTCAGCACACAAGACATATAATTTGGGGAATAATTTAATTAAATTATTACAACCTAAATCACTCCCACTAGGAATAGGGGTATACATGCAATTATAACACGTTAATTTAATTCCAAGCACCAAAAATTAATATCCCAAAATTATTAAAAAAAAAAGAATTAAACAATGGGCTATATTACTCAATTAATATACCAAGTATGCTATAAAAATATTAAAATGCATCCAAAAAAATTTCAACAGTAAATTAACATTATAAAACATTACTGTAATTTTCTAGAATTTATTTTGATAATTATGCTAATTATCACAATTAATTAATCATGCATAAAAAAGATGGAAATTAAACAAAGATATCCAAATCTGTTAATTTCTTTAAAAAAAATTATAACAGTAGCTTATCATCATAAAAGGATAACTATAATTTTCTAGAATTTTCTGATAATCATGCTAATTATCATAATTAATAAACTATTGCACAATTAATTGGAAATTAACCAAAACTATCCATAATAGTTATTTCCCTCTGAATAATTCATAACAGTAACTTAGAATCATAATATAGTCACTAAAATTTTCCTGGAATTGTCGTTATATATTTGCTAATTTTTATAATTAATAAGCCATTAATTAATAGGTAGAAAATTAACCACAAATATCCAAAATAGTAAATATTTCCAAATTCCAATATAATAATTAATTATATGCCAATAATTAATTTCTATTAATTTTTCAGAATTTAATAGTCACTGTTACTATTTTTAAATTAATTTCCATGTTAAAAACAATTAATAAATCATTTTTTGGAAATTAAATATAAAAAATCTGTCAAAACGGGTTAGGACCACTGGTCACCACACGGGTCAGGCCGCGGGTCATCATCAAACTCCAGACACCAAAATTTACAGAAATGTCATTTCGCGACTAAAACTTTGAGAAGCCATATCTCACTCTATATAACTCCGATTTAGGCCCATAATATATCGTTGGTAAGCTTACAACGAGTACTACACATAAATACAAAAGTCAACCAAATCGTACAATCATAGAAAAAGTTATGGCTGTTCAAAGAAGGCTATTTGTAAACTAGGGTTTCAAATTAATTTTAAATTAATTATCCAATTAAACCCAAATTATGCAGATCATATGCATTGTGTTTAGGCTACAATATACTTCAATATTAGCCCTAACATTTAGTGTATCTAAGATTGCCATTAATGATGTTTTTAAGCTTTTTAAACATGCAATCATGGCATAAAGTGTTAATATTCCATATGCATAGCATACATGAGATCTTTAAACCTGGCTCTGATACCAATGAAGGGTTTTTAATACGTATGTTATTCATATTTACACATAATTTAGAGAATCAAAGGCATACCTCTTGAAGTGTGATTGAGCCTTTGATGTGAAAAAACTCCTGCCGTTCCTTCAACCCAACAGCGTCTCCGAACTACGATCGAGAACGGAGCACTAATTCACAGTACGTAACAATTAGGATTCTGGACTCAATATTGGGAGCGGTGTTTTGACAACTGACATATTGTGCGTAACTTGATCAACTGAGGGATGTGGGTATTTAATACGTGAGTGTTTAAACCACTCCCCAGCACTTCCTCCACATTCAGTCCATCCACGTTCACATTAATGAAACATAATTTACCTTGTCAATTGGGAACTCAGTTAATACAACTAGGTCGGACCCTCCATGGGTGACACATTTGGATACCTAAGATCCAACAATAACACATCTTCCACACATTATATTAATATAGGTTTTATATTTCCTATTATCTATTACATTTGATTTCACAACAAACTCTTATAGACTTTATTTCATAACTTTTACTTAAAATCAATTATAGTTGAGTATTATATATTTTTTAACCCATTCATTACCTTTTCTAAGGAAGATTACCATATACTCTACTCGTCGAAATCATATACTTCATAATTCACTATCTTGTAAGTATTCGGGTTATCACATCTCGTTCTTAGTGTTAAACTGCAGATGCCAAATTAAAAAAAAATTGTTTTCTAGGCTCCGCAGTATAAAACTGTGGATGCTAAATAATAGAGGTAAGTTTCTTAAAGAATTGCAACCAATGAAGAGAAATTATTGATTATGTATTTATCCATTTTTAAGAAATTTAAGGTGATAGATCTAATATTCTGATCGGAAAAAAGCACTTTTATGCCACTGTGGTTATAGTGTTTTAACTAATTAGCCACTGTGCTTTTAATTTACCCAATTAGCCCATTATACTATTTTAAAATGTGCAATTAACCAATTCCGTCCAATTTTGCAGACGGGCGTTAAAAAATTGGCCTTATTTTCCTTTGTGGCTTTTACAAATTAAATGCTAATGATGTGTATTTGCTGATCGGGATGAAGATATAAGCAGAAACCATTGCAAAGCAAACCATTGTTGCTCTTAATGTCTGTCGAACTCGATTGTGTTGATTGAGAGAGAGAATACATGGGACGATCTTGATCATATGTGAGGCAAAAGTGAGTGGGTCGATTGAAGAACTGAAGATCGAGTGAAATCGAGTGGGTCGAGTGAAGAACTGAAGAATTGAAGAACTAGGGTTCCCCATTTTTAAGTAAAAGTGCAAAAAAGTTAGGACTTTTGCTTGAAAATTGGTTTTGAGGTAAGTGCAAATGTATTGTACATCTGATATGGCTTCATCCCGAACTAGCTCAATGTCAACCACTGCTTCAGAACTGCATAAGTATTTTTGTGATGTACCAGCTCAAATCTGTATTTCGAAGAAAGATAGGTCAAAAAGAAAAAGGTTTTATGGCTGCCGCAACTATGGGGTTAGTTTACTCGGTCGAGTGTAATCTGCATTTCATTCCTATCTTTGTTTAATATGGTATGTGGCTCTATTTTCCCCATCTCTGTTAAATAATGTTTGGTTAATTATATATATTTGATAGGAATCTGGGAGATATTGTGGATATTTTCAATGGATTGAAGTGCCTTCCAATGTTGATGAAATAACTAGTGTGATGATCAAGCCAGTTGAAGAGGTGAGCTTGGTGATGGAAAAAAAATGCTAAACTGAAGCAGAAGTTAAAAATTCTGAAGAAGGAAACACTTGTAAAGGAAATGGAAGTTGATAGACTTAAGGAGGCAAACTCAAAACTTAGATGTAATTGTGTATTTTCATGGATTGTCACTACAATTCTAATCTTGACATGGATTTACATGTATTGATTGTAATGAACTTGGTTATCAGTTGTCAAGATTTTTATTTCCATGGATTGTAATAGGTTGTAATTTACCCCCATTGAAAATGAGATTTTTAGTAGTTGAAAGTGTAATATTAGTTTGGTTTGATTGGTAGTAATATTTTTAGTAGTTTGTTTATTCAGTAAATTGTCATTGTACTAACAAATTGAGCATGATTGTAATGGATGTGGTGTCTTGTAATGGTAATGTATTGATTGTAATTGAACATGATTGTAATGGTAATGTATTGATTGCCAAAAATAGTTGACAAAAACAGAGCCAACATCCTAACCTAACTTGAACACAACCAACAACAAATGTTACCAACAACAATTGCCAAAACAGTTGAAAAAAACAGAGACAACACCAAATGTCAAAAATAGAGCCAACAATCCTGATAAATTGTATTAAGTCAACTTATAAGCATAACCATAATTATATTAAGCATAGCCAACTGATAAAGTATATTAAGCCAATACAGAATTTGGTTACCAACCACAAAACATAACCACATTAAGAGACCAATTCAATACAGAATTTGGTTACCAAAATATTACATTAATATGGTCCCTTTGATCAAGTCATAACAACAAAACAACAAAGTACAACCTAATGTCCAACAAAATAATGAACCATAACTTGTTCAGTCTAGTCTTATTTTAGCCTTTATTTTCCACCTAGTTGATGGTCCTGATCCACTTGCTGCTCTTCTAGGCTGTAAATGGTCCCTTTGCTGCCCTTCCCCTGCACCTGCTCCAGTCTCACTTGTTGCCAGTCTTGGGCTTTTCCTTACCTACATGGACAAAACCAATTAGTGCTTGGCTGCTAACAAGCATTGAAATAATATACAATTCCTTACTTCTTTTTGCCCAGTTTGATTTCCATTTCCAGAATTCTTTTCTTGACCCCTTTCTTTCCTTTTCACCTGTAGAATAGAACCACATGTGAAATAATATGCAAGTAAATATTAAAAACTGGTTTTAAAGATTGGTTTTAAAAAAACTTACCCCCAGCTTATTAGGCCTTGGGGCACCTCCAGATTGTGGGGTAGCTTGAGTAGGTTGTGGGGTAGCTTGAGTAGCTTGAGTAGGTTCTTCAGTAGGTTATGTCCTAGTTTCATCCCTTGGTTGTGTCCACTTACAACCTAACTTGTTATGCCCATACTCCTTGCACCTAGAGCACCTAACAGGAGTCCATTTCCTAGATGACTTGGTCTTGCTTCTGGGCTCTTCATTAGGATCCTTCCTCCTAATTTTCTTAGGTCTGCCTGCTATTCTCTTGGTTGATGGAGGCAACAATGTTGTCATGTTGGAAGGAGGCCATTCATTTGAAACCCCCATTGGATTTAACAAGTGGTTATATGATTTCAGGTAAGTATCCACATAATAGCAGGAATCAACATAGTTCTCAACTGGTTGTTCCATGTGAAGGATTCCAATTACTCTATGGGGGCAAGGAATACCAGATAACTGCTATACCCCACATGAACAACTCATAATCTCTAAGTTTACCTTGTATTTTCCACTCCTATCAGACACTTCAAACTTGTGCCCCCCTACCAACAACAGATAAAAACTCACCCCTACAGTATGTCTTTAAGAAACAACCATCAAGCCCTATTATATGTCTACATCCTTCCAACCAATTTTGTTTAACAACTTTAAAACAAATGTATATTCTTTGGAATCTAGGTGGAGTGCCCCCATCACCTCTAATCTGGACTGTGCTCCCAGGATTTGTAGCTAGAATCTCATTCTCATACTCCCACACCTTACCATAATGTTCCTTCAAGGTGCTCTCAATTTCACTTAAAGCCATTTTCTTTACTTGTCGACACTGAGGTAACGATGATTGCAGTCCAAACTTTTGTTTAATTGCAGCCCGTATTTCCCTCAACTTCATTCTTGGTTTTGCTCTTATTGTACCCCCAAACTTGTCAACCAACCATCTAGACCTAACAATTCGAATCCTTGTTTTTCTCACACAATAATGTTGCTCACTGTATGATTTAATTTGAAACACCTTCTCAAGTGGCACATAACTAGCCCACAACCCCCATGGACAGTTAGTGGCACACTTTGCTTATATTCTTGTTTTCTCATTAACAACAAAATAGATTCCCTTTCCATTACCAACTGCATAATTTACTATAGCTTCCCTACACTGTCCAGGACCAGTGAATGTCATATCAACTTCAAATTTTATCTTGCTAATTGGAGTGTTGGGATTATATGTTGGAACCACTCTTTTCTTTTTCCTTTATGGCTCCTCTCCTTCCCATTCACTGTTACTACTAGAATCACCACTTGGAGGAATCTCATCATCGGAATTTTCTTCAGTTTTTACCCAAGGCCTCATTCCTTTTGTCCCAAACCCCAACTCATCCTCCCCATCTGAAAATGTTGGTTCAACTTCCACCTCTGCAGCCTTAGTTTTTCTGGATGCCAACTTTTCCCCCTACTACTGCTCTCTTGTGTACCAGGTTCAACTTTTGGTTGCTTTCTTGGGATAGATGAAGCTCCAACATCCTCAACATGTAAGTGACCAATATCAACTTGATCTTCATCAAGTTTTACTTCACAATCCAAAACCAACTCTTGTCCTCTTGATTTTTTTATCTGTCCCTTTCTTTTTCTTTTATTTATCAACTCCTCATTCTCATCATCATCAGTAGCATCACTTAACTCCTCATCACTTTCCTCATAAGTAGCATCACTTGAATCAACATCTGTCTGCTTTGGTGCTTCCTCATCTCTGACATCAACCTTAGCAGGTGTTTCTTCATTATCCTCATGGTCACAGTATATATCAATCTTCCCAGTTTTCAGAGCTTCATCAATTAGCAATCTTACACTATTGTCATCATGAAGAAGTTCTAGACCCTCCTTCAAATTCCACCCCACAAATTTGAAGTATATATCAAAGTGTCTTTTATACCCTAGGTGTTTTACCAACTTCACCATCCTCACAACATTCAAGTAATATCCATCAGCCCCCTTATAAGTTTCTTTCCTTCCACCCTCATAAACATATGATCCATCCTCCTTAGTAACAAACTGACCTCCATGGTACAATTCAACATCAAAGTAGTTCATGCTGCATTAAACAACATGTCCAATTTGTTAGTACTATGACCATTTACTAAATAAACTTATTACATGGTCAACTATTAAAGAAATCTATAAACATTAAAGAAACAAAACTATAAACATTAAAGAAATACTAAACCTTAATCTTTTTACGAATTGCTTAACACTTAAACCTATGTGATTTCCATTTATCACATCAATTTATAAACTCTATAATCAGTGAAGTTATGGCTACCAACTATTAGGGAAACAACACTTTTACACTAATGTTGGTAGCCATAACTTCACTATTAATATTCCTCTGGTCATTCATGTTTAAATCCAAAATATCATCAAGTTTTTTCACTGGTGCATAAAAGTGCAATACTTCATATGAGAACCTGGGGATTGGAAAAAACAAAGATGAAAAAGTGAAATACTTCCTATCAACACCGTATACCTTCGCTTTTAAGAGAACAAAGATGAAAAGAGTGCAATATTTTATTTTTCAGACAAAAATTGGTGGAACCCAAACCACACTTACATGGTAGACGATTGTTCGGTAGGCGATTGGAACCCTAACTGTGGTAGACGATTGTTCGGTAGGCGATTGACTGTCTGTATCGCTTACTATGGTAGACGATTGGAACCCTAACCTTGTTCGTCTGTTTGTGTCGCCAGAGACCTCCACCTCCTTCCTCGATTTCTTCCCAGACGAAGGTTTGCTTTTGAGCCCTAGATGAATTGTTTATTTGTGCCTTTGTTTTTCTTTTGTTTGCTATGGTTTCCTCCCGCCCATTCCACGAAGGCTTAACTGATTGGTCTTGTTGACTACATCAGCAAATACACAGCATTAGCATTTAATTTGTAAAAGCCACGTAGGAAAATAAGGCCAATTTTTTAATGCCCGTCTGCAAAATTGGACGAAATGAATTAATTGGACATGTTTAAATAGTATAGTGGGCTAATTGAATAAATTAAAAGCACAATGGCTAATTAATTAAAACACTATAACTACAGTGGCGTAAAAGTACTTTTTGCGTATTATGATTCTTCCACATTTTAGGTATATAAATGAACCAGTATCAACTCCTTGAGTTTCAAAAAGCAAATTCTAAAATTATTCATTCCATAACAATCCTCAAGATACAAAAAATCAAGATTAATGCAAGTAGAATCGTAGAGTGGGGTCGTAAAGTAGGATCATAGAGTAGAATGTAAAGTAAATTAAAGTCTCAGGTGATCTTTTGAAGAAATGAGTTTAATCTTGATTTGTATAATCTTGATTAAACACATTGCTTGCATTAATCTTGATTTATATAATCTTGATTTGCATTAACCAAGATACTCTGGACGATGTCACTTCTGATGTTGATTTCTAGCACGTGGCTGCGAAGCGCGTTGTGGCTTTCTATGATTATGACAACCGGAGGCTTTGGTTTGTTCTTTGAATCAGGTAGCCGACCTCTAAGACGGCGGTCGGAGCTACCCTACTCGAAGATCGATTACAAGAGCTCCAGCATTATGGTCCTCAACTAAGTCAAATTCATGTTGTGCTCATTTTCTTGCCCGTCTTCTTCGTCTTGGTTTTGATTAAGGGTTCTTCCGCTACTGTTTGCGGTGGTGTTTTCCATGAATTCTTACTCTCTGCCGGGTCCAATCCGGCTAAATCTGGATTCATTTCCATATTTCCTGCCCACCACCTGCTAGTCATTATTTCTCCACCATCAAACTTTGTGAAATAACCGGGTCAAATCCCGAATTCGAAACAAATCTTGAATTAAATCCCAAGTTCGAATTCAATCAAATTCATCCAAACAAGGCCTTAAACCACTAGTTCAATAGTAGACAAATATTTTTTCATATATTTCGATGTGAGATGAGGGTGTTACAAACTCCCCAATTTAAATTTATGGTCATTGTAGGATAATACCGGATGGTTTCGTATCCTCACCTCCGGACCAACCTCTCCGAATCAAATTAAATTCATCTAAATAAGACCTTAAACCACTAACCCAATAATATCTTCTCATTAACCTACCACAGACTCACCCAAAAGATCATAATTAAAAATACTGTTATTAATAATTTAATTCCTTATAAACATATAAAATTTTCTTGTATCTTTCTATATAAGACTTGGGATGTTACACCTTCTCTCTCTTAAGTTGACAAACACAAAATGTACTATAAATATAGTATTTGATAAGCACACCACCTCTCTATCTACCCAACTCACATTTGGGTAATAACTTGACTACATTACATTAATAGACCCTGAAAATAATTCTCAAGTCTGTGTTTAAAGATTTGTCGATTTCCTAAATTTAGATAGAGATCTGATCGAGTCCCATATCCAACAAAAAAATTCCAAAACCTTATCAACTTTCTTCACTCCCCAATCAGATGCTTGCTCCCCAAATTACACTAAAATCCTAAAACAAGAGAGATCTAGAAATTAAACCCATTTCTTCAAAAGATCAACTGAGACTTTAATTTTCTACAGCACTTTAAGGAACTCGTCTTTATTAATTGACGTTCACAGTTTAATACTACAGACCCAAAAAAATTTTAAAAAAATAAATTTGGCATCCGCAGTTTAATATATATTGCGGACGGGACTTGTATAAAAACAGCGTCGTTATTTTCCTGTTGGTCATACCTAGCGTCCGCAGTTTAATACTACGGACGGGTGCCTTGTACAGAAAGGGATAATTTAGATATTTGTCTCATCCGTAGTATTAAACTGCAGAATACTAGAAACTAAATTACGGATGGGGCTCTATTTAATTGTTCGATCAACGGATGGACGATGACGATCTGTTTTGAAGATAATCTTAAATTGAAAACGTTAGTTATAGATCAGTCTTAGTTCGAACTCGGCTTGTTTATTAAACAAACATGGTCCCTTGGTCGAGCTCAACTAGATAAATGAACTTGAGTCAAGTAAACGAACTGAATCGAGTTTTGTTTATAGCTCTACATCTGGCTTCTAGGGTCTTTAAAGAACAATGTTGGAACCTTGCCACACACCCACCCACCACCCCCACAATATCAACTTTGACATGAAAGTTTTCAATAACAAGTGAAATTCGGAAAAGAAACATAGTATAGTTTTGCAATTTTAAATAACCAATAAACATAGAGAACTCTATAAAGTGATAACACATCTGAGTAATTTTGAACTACAAGGATCATTGTTAACTGCCTTAAAATGTCACAAAGAATTGTACAATACATTTGGGAATATTTCCACAAGACAAGCTAGATAAAAGGGAAAATCACAGAGTAGGGGCTCGTTCGGCAGCTCCACCTATGACAGTGAGCAAATTGTTGCCAAAAGGATCACTCAAATGAGCTGAAAGGTTTTGAACAGGTCCTTCTCCGGTAACATAAGCTTGTATAAAGAAACCGAGCATCGCAAACATTGCTAGTCTGCCATTCTTGATCTCCTTCACCTTGAGGAGTGCAGCCTGGTCAGGATCATCAGCTAACCCTAATGGATCGAATGGACCTCCCGGGTGAAGTTTGTCCTCCAAATCCTAAAAAAGTAGCATTTTAAATAAAATGCAACGCTCAAAAAATGTCCAAACAACAAAAAAAAATTTATTCTTTATGTAAAACTAAGAATAATGCCATACAAACTGAACACGCAAATTTTACATATAGAATGACGTTGCAGATTATAAAATGGGCGTTTCGTTTGACAAACTTTCAAATGCCATATAAAATGAAAACACAAAATTTTCAAATACAAAATAACATGACTCATTATAGAATTGGTGTTACGTATGGCCTAACCATCAAATGCCAAATGAAATGAAAATGCAAAATTTTCACACAGAATGACAGGACTTATTATAAAATGGGCATACAGCCTAAACGTTCAAATGCTATATGAACTAAGAAGATTTCATACAGAATGATGTGACTCATTATAAAATGGGCGTTTGAATTTCCTAAATGTTCAATTAATAAAAGTTTGCATACCAAGCCATTGGTAAGTCTGTAGTATTCGGCGCCACCAAGAAGAACAACCTCAGCAACGACAGCAAGAACGAGATTAATAGGAATGTTCTTTCCAAAGTAATTAAGTGTGTTCCCATCAAGGAGTAGCGCTCCGGTCTGCATATATACACAATTTACATAAGAAGGGAGGATTGCGAAAAAAATGCAAGTTCTTGGCATGTACATACAATACGTGGTTCCTGATTCAGGACGGCTTAAAATGGACAGTCCATTTAGGCAGTGTATAAAAACAAGTATTTATATGGCAGAACGTTGCATTTCAATGACATTTGTATATAAGTATTATACAATTGCAACTTTATGCTATATAAAATGCAACTTGTTTTTTTGACCATCCAAATAAACTGTCCATTTTAAACTGCGCTTCTAGAATCATGATTAACAATAACCTTGAACCAAACGGCTTCGGGGCCACAATTGGCTCCAAATTTGTTGAAGGCCTCAGGGATGATGAAGCCGGCTGCTCCCAACATTGCCCAGCGGGCATGGATTAGTTCATATGCTTGATATCTGCATTTTTAGTTAATTAGATTATATATATATATATATATATATATATAGATATATATATATATATATCCCTGCACATTTCCCTTAACTGAATAATAAAGGTTATTTATTTATAAATTTAGTGTCATTAATATGGGACCAAATAAGAGGAGAACAGAGAGCCTGTCAAGTTAAACCAGCCAAGCTTGAAAAATGTGGTATCCCGACTTGAGTAAACCAAGCTCGTTTAACATTTAAATTTATTTATTCTGTTTTAATATAAAAATCCTAAACAAGTTGGGCTTAAACTCGGGTCGCTTAAGTCTGACTAGAACTCGACTCATTTACTCAACGAACCGAGTTCATACATTAAATGTCCGCTCGACTTGACTCGTTTAACTTCTAAAAGAGTTCATGCTTATAACTTAAAACCCGATTCGGCTCGTTTACCTCTACATAAGAGAAGTGGACAGATAAAATCAGAAAACTATCAGTATTACTTACTTGGCAAAGTCTTGTGGTTTCTTGCTAAGGCCAAAAGGATCATAACCATAGCTGCATGAACATAAAGGTAACATAAAAATGAGTTTACTTTTCATGGTAATTTCACTATCAGAATTGGAATTGTAATTCTACAACTTTACAGAATTTCTTTTTTATTACAAATCAATAGAAATATTCAGATCTCATGTTCTAATTACAATTCCAAACCAGTGACATTCAAAATTAGCAAATTATAAATTTAAATAGGACAAAATGTCTCGAAAATTTCTTATTCTTTACAATACATGTCATTGTATCCGCAGGTTGTTGAGATTGACTCATACGACAGGGTAGTCGGGGGTCTCGTCTCCCCGGTGAGCGAGTTGGCGAGGGTTGCAAGAGGCAATGCCCCTTGAAAGCCAAGTGCAAAGTGCAAAGTGCAATTGGACTTGGAGATTTATTAGTAACCCGATCTTGAGTTTTATTAATGTATTAGGGCATCATGACTAATGAGTCCATATTATAGAAACTAGGGTTTTCTAGTTATTATAAAAATATTGTTTGGTGCGTGGATCATTGTAGAGTGTGTGAAGCATCTAATAAATACATCACACAAGCAGAATTAGCCAAATTGGTGAAAGTGGTTATATCTTAAATTCTAACACAGGTCTAAGAGTGGTACTGTACTACCTTATCTGTGAGTTCTGATTTTCATATTTATTTATTTTTGGAATATTACCAATTACCTTTAGCCACAATTTTTTCCAGATAATTTTAATGATATATATATATATATATATATATATATGAAAGAGGATCAGGTCCGGACTCCCGGACGGGAGAAAATCCGGACCTGATTTTTTTTCTTTTTTTTTTTTTTTTTTGGTAGAACAACTAAAAAAAAAAAAAAAAAAATTTATGGAACTGAAATTTTTCAATAATACAGTGTTTTGGGTGTGTTTTTAATACCTACCCCAACCAATGTATGTACAGTCTGCCCAGACTGTACAGACATGTTTCGTTATAGGGATCCAAATCACACCCAAAACACTGTATAATGTAAAAATTCCAATTCCATAAATTTTTTTTTTTTTTTAGTTGTTTCAAAAAAAAAAAAGTCCGGATTTTAACAAAATCCGGGAGTCCGGACTGGATCCGGACTCATATATATATATATATATATATATATCTTTGAAGTTTAACATAAGCCTAAAGCTATGTTTTGCAACTCACTCAAAGCCTTGGAATTGAGCGCCAAAATTAACTAAATTTTTGTTATACAACATTAGAAATATGCTTTCAATTCCAATCCCAAAACGTGAAAATGAGTTGCTAAACATAGTGTAAAAAGTAAAGCAAAGGCCTAGTGGACTTACTCTCCGGGAACTTCTCCAGTGAGGTACTCGGGAACTTCGGATCTGTCCAATAGGCCTTCCGGCAAGAAAATTCTTCTCTCAGGACCTGAAAAGAACAATATTTTAGTCAACATGCCTATTCCCTCCTATCTAAAACTTTTTTAAAAGTCAATTTCATACATTTTCAAATATAAAATTAACATCATTTTTTGATAGTAAATCTCATAATTAATATTAATTTATGTATAATTTATAGTATTCATAATTAAGTCCACGAAAATTAAATAAATTTATATTAATTTTGAATTTAAAAATATTTTAATTAAGAATGAGTGAGTAATTAAAAGTAGAGTCAGCCGGCTTCAATTAATTTAGTGAACTCACTTACCATACCACTTCGCAAGCTCATCGGTCGCCGGAGTAACAACGGCGGCCTTCTTGGGTGCAGCAGCCTTCTTCTTACCAAAAAGAGCAACAGTTTTGAAGGTGACAGGGCTAGATGCCGAAGGAGCCGACCTCGATGCACCGGAGAAGTTTAGAGTGTTCCCCAGCATTTCCGACACTCCGATGGAGGCTGCCGCAGTGGATGCCGCCAGGGAAGCCATTTTCGGTGGTGGTGCTGATGGTTTCCGACAAGTTTTTGCTGAATGGCCAATGAAAGAATGAGGAGTGTTTGATAGGGTGTTGAGAAATCAGCCGACTTAATGGTTTTTCTGGTGGATGTGGACTTGCCACGTAGGATTTTCGTTCTAGCGTTGTGATTGGTCTGCATGGGAATAGGGCAATCCAATCCGAGTTTTCAATAGGCTGGGTTGGCTGACGTGGTAGATTATTGTGCTGACGTGTACTGGCCATGAGCCTTGGATTGTGGATGGGAGTACTTAGATTTGGATAACTTAATATCTCCCATCCAAATTTAAAACCATAGATTCTACTAGCATTTGTTTGTTGAAAAATGCCATTATTTTGTTTTTGTGGGTAACAAAACTCTTGCACTTAGCATCAGAATAATATTCTAGTTCCGTCACTAAAAATAGTATTTGTACTATTTGTGTCGTTAATTACGTTCCAGCAAATGAGTTGCCATTTATGTTTAAAGAACATCCTGGAGGATTAGGAGAGGCATGACGGATATCTAATTTATGATTCCAAAGTTGAAGAAAAGCATAAAGGAACCTAGTTTACAAATAGCTCGTCAAGCTAACAAAGGCCTTATGGAGCTGATGCAGCTTGTTCCATATTGGATTAGCATTACCCCAATACACATTTGACGTCACAAATTTTATATTTACCGACGCACAAAAATCTCCTACAAATAACTGTCTATAGTACCGTCACTAAAAGTAATATTTGTCACACAGTGTTTTAAAAGAAAATGAATGAGAAGTATAATGGAAGAGATCCTTCAGGTCTATCCGGCCGAAATACTAGCTAGGTCATCGCTAAAGCCCAAGATCATTAATAAAACCAGAAGACTATCAAAATAGAGAGAATACAAAATCATAATCATTACAACAGATAACCAATGAAACAAAATTAACTTTTGGTATCCCCCCAAGGGTTCATGGTATTGGTAACCGTGCAGTTCATAAACAAACTCAATTGCATATATGCAAGAGCAAATATTCGCACATAAAAATTCCTGCATTTCATTCACACACATTTCTCTAGAGTTGCTGGAAGTATATGGAGGAGTCGGTGCTAACTGGTTTGAACAACAGGAATTTAGCAAACTCTATCAATACCGTCTCCACTTGTCCACCTCTTTGGAAGTTGCTCTGATTAGCTTCTTGGTGTTTACAACAACATCATCAATGATAGCACCAATCTCATCCCTGACATTAAGAGGATTTTTTTTAAGTTGTATGAAAATGAATTGCCGCCAAATAGATGCTTGAAAAAAAAAGAAATTTAACTTGGGAACTCCCGAATAAAAAACAACAGTGGTATTGATAGAAAAAGAGTGCATGAAATATGTTGTACGCTTTTGTGCATACTAGTCATTAGAGGCAATTAGCAGAATCATAATATGAACTTACTGAGTAGGAAGATATTGTGGCCCATTAAAAAGCTTCCCAACATTGGAGTATTTCCGATACTCATCATGAGCAATGCCCCTTCCAACACCGTAGCCAAATCCTAAACCAATCCCACACCCAGCACCAAGTCCAAAGCCAAGCTGTAAACCAGGAAATCCAGGACCAAAGCCTGTGCCTGAAGCAATATTTGTGTTCGTATATTAGTACTTAAAATAAACACAAGTACAAAAGACTTCTACCACAGATGACTGAATGCAGCAAACAAAGTATCAACAGCCGTGATAAATGTAATCATCATAATAAATCTGGTAATCTTTGGTCCAAAGACCAGTCAATGTCAGCCTTTTAATTTCTGAGTCTAGAGATGTCAGTATCTTACTTTCAGCTCTGACTATATACTCCCTCTGTTTCATGTTAATGTCCTCAATTGACTTTCTTGCACTTTAAGAAAACAATGAGGAAGGCGTGAATACTATCTAAAATTCAATATTAACATCAGTTCCCCACACCGCCCCCCCCCCCCCCCCCCCCCCCCCCCCCCCCTCAAAAAAAAACACAATTTTCTTATTAATAAAAACAAGGGTAAAATAGAAGTCAAAGTGGAATTTAGTACATTAGGACTTGGTATAATAAAGACAAGAAAAAATGGCATGAAGGAAGTGTAATCTAAATAAGTTAAACAAAGGGTGACAAGGATTTGAGACATCCAAGAAAGGAAAGGGGGGCAAGTAAATTGAGATGGAGGGAGTTGTTTTTTTAATCTATAGAACAAGACCGTGGAAACTCCTCGAAATTGCATAATTACAACAACACAGCATCTTTTTCTACAAAAGGAAAAATAAAAAAGTTGTTAGAACCATATACATCTGTTACAATTGTTATTCTCTCATTCTGCCAATACCCGATCAAATCATGCTATCAATATTGCCCAGTTACTCGAGTCTTTCTCCTCATTGTTCAAGTAACTAAATAATTATTTCTATCAATTCAATAAATAACACAAAGCAGCCTCCCAAGAGAGATACAAAAATAATAAGAAATACTTTTAAAGCCAAAATGGAGAAGAGAAACAGATCATCTTCTTCCAACTAAGATGACTTGCGGTTTTAAAATTAACAGTAGGTGAAAGATGGTATCTTCCATATCAAAAATCAAAAGACGATGACAATCAATCAATTTGTTGTGTAATTAAACTTGTAGAAAACAATTACTAGTTGAATACAAACAAAACAGAAATATTTATGTACTAAAATTAAAATGCAACAATCGACCAAGAAAATCTGACGCAGGTTCCAACAAAATTAAAATAAGGACTGCTAAACTAAATCAGCTTTCAACTGGCCCTGACGCAGTGGGCCATATGGTGTAGGTTGTGCTAGTATTTCTGAAAATAATGAGCATATATATATATATATATATATATACACACACACACACACGTGTGTGTGTGTGTGTGTCTGTGTGTAAAAAGATAGAGATGCTTTAAATTTTAGAATTCTGAAAGACCAACAGTTACAAGAACATTGGTGTTTATATAGTTCTCAGGGAGGAATGGAAGAGAAACAATAGAGAGAGGCAAGAAAATTGAAGATGGGGATGAGATGCAATAAAGATTCTTCCATGCATATTGATTTAGAAAAAAGGAAAAATGGAATAAAGAGAGATCATCTTATATCAACAATGACAACAACATTGGCAACAACAACAAAGGGAGAGAGAGAGTGATGGAATAACAACAGCTGGTTAACATATAAGAGGAAAAAGAAGCTGATTATGATAATACTTGATTTTCCTTCTTATTAAGTTAAATGGAAATATGGCAGGTGCAACAAGTGTACATGCTATGTAATATATAACATTAGGATCTCAAGGAAAATTACATTCCAAAATTAGATCTTTCGTGTACTTAAAAAACTTCGGAATATTTATTAAAAAGAATGGTTTGGGATAAAGGCGTTCTTGAGTTAAATTGTATTTACTAAAGGAAAAAAGGCAAAGCCTTTGAACATGTTTAGTATATAAAGAAAGGTAAATCAACCTATACATAGAGAACATAATCACCCTCAAAGGCCAAAGAAAACCTTCACTTGAACTCCCAAGCAAGCCAAGAAATAGTAAAAAAATCCAAGGACCCCCAAGAATGAGTGGTCTTCTGTTTCTCAAGACACTGGCACTTCCCTGACCCCTATTGTGATATTTTCTGATGTTATTACCATAATACTATATTTCAGGAATAAGGGGGGATTGGGGGGGGGGGAGGCCTTCAATAATGGCCTGATGCTCACAGATAAAGCGAATGTTAGAAGGCCATAATCGAACCTTAACTCCCTCAAAAGGCCTCTAATTACACCCCAAAACAAAGTTTATGAGAGAGGCAAAGATGAGCCATCCTCCATCAATTGACCCAAGCTCCGCTGATACCTCCGCAACCGGTTGTTATCCCCTGGTTGGACCACCCTCTTATCTCGGATGCCTAACAAGATTACTTCCTCTATATCTGATATGGAGCCTTCAATTTCAATTTATTTATTTATTTGCTTTGTGGGGGGGGGGGGTGATAGCCTACAACATATGGTCGAAATGGGACCAAATATCTCCATGCTCCAAATATTGCAAGGCATAACCCTCTGCACTGAGAGAATGGGAAAAACAAGAACCAGAATTTTTTGCGACGAGTGGTGTTTTATCCTACTTAAGGCTTGGCAAGGAATAGAACTATGTCTGTCTCATTACATTAAATTCGGAAGTATGATATGCACTTTATAAAAGCACAATAGAAGTTGTCCTTCTTCACATTGCCAAAGCCAAGTGTAACAAAACTTCCTCGTATTACAAACCCTTAAAACTTCTTGCTCAAGAGTTAAGAGGAGTTCCACGAAAAATTCTAATCCACAATGTAATATGAAAATAAACCCTTTAAATCACCCAATAAAATTTAATCTTGGGCAATCTCTTATCCCAAAAAGCAAGCAAAGGGAAAAGAGAGAAAATAAAAATAGGCTGGCAAACTTGATAAGCAAAAGAGAGAAAAACAAACAAACAAGGACATCACTAAATATTAATTGGCACTCACTAATTAAGAAGACCTATATGCATCACTAGAAAACCTTGAAAAGACCCAATAATCCATCTATCAAAAACCTAACACCAACAATTACTAGGAAGACCAGTGTCTATCCAAAAAACTCCCAGAATACTCTACAAAATATCTTTAAAATAAAGAAACAGATAAACTGAACTAACACCCCATTAAGCAATCAACACATAATATCTTGACCACACATATACTTGAATATATATGGTCCCAAGTGATTCCTATTTTGAAAATAATCAAATCTTAAGATTTCTATGTTTGTTAACCTTGCATTGTCTTGAGAATGTAATGACCTGTACCGTTAGTTGCTACTAGCATTGACAACTTCTGAATGAAAGGGCCACAAATGTTCATGATATATCATTTTTCCTACAATTATGGCATTATTTTAACACCGTTCTTGATACTAGATTATTTTTAGAAGTATAAATAATTAGATTATCTTCGTTAAGATAGTTTTTTACCTCTTCTTCATCATTTTTATTTTTTTTACGTCTTGCCATTTTCCAAGTTCCAAACATAATCTTGCTGTGAAGTAATAATGCTTCATCCCTTCTGAATATAAGATCAAAGTTTGACTTTTGAAAATAATATGAAATATTTTCAAATTTAAAATTGATGTGATTCATATAACTTGAGGAAAAAAAATAATCTTGTAATAAATAATAATTTTAGATAGTTTTGAAAGTTAAAGGAATTATGTGCATCTTCCATTGCCTTGAACAAGCGTTCCTAATATACAACAATGATTAATATAATTCTAGGCTAGGATAATTATAATTACAAGATATCAATCGCTACAAATTAGGAGAGCCAACTATACAAAAGATATGGTCAATCAATCTAAAAGATAATTATGAAAATTAACTTAAATAAATTTATATTCTATCATACCCCCGCAGTCTTAGCGGGAGGTTGGCGGACGCTGAGACTGTTCCGAAAATCATCAAATAATACGCACGGAAACCCTTTTGTAAAAATATCTGCGATCTGAGAAAGAGACGGGACATGAAGGACACGCACCTCACCTTTTTGTACCTTTTCACAAACAAAGTGGATGTCCATTTCAATATGTTTAGTGCGCTGATGTTGAACTGGATTCCCGGATAAATATATCGCACTAACATTATCACAGTAGACCAAAGTTGCCTTTTGGATAGGACAATGAAGTTCAAGAAGACGATTCCGAATCCAACAAGACTCAGAGACAACGTTAGCGACACCCCTATATTCAGTTTCGGCACTAGACTTGGATATTGTAGGTTGTCGCTTAGAAGACCAAGAAATGAGATAATCTACGAGAAACACACAATAACCCGAGGTGGACCGTCTAGTATCAGGACATCCACCCCAATCTGTATCTGTATATGACAAGATAGAGTGAATCGAAGACGTATACAAGTGCATACCATAATCAATCGTACCTTATACATAATGAAGAATGCGTTTCAAAGACTCCATGTGTTCAATTTTCGGAGCATGGATAAATAGGCAGACCTGTTGGACTGCATAAGAAATATCTGGCCTTGTGAAAGAAAGATGTTGTAGAGCACCAGCCAACCGACGATATTTCGTCGGATCATCATAAGGGTCAGCCGATTTTGCACTGAGCTTCCCCTTAGTGTTGACGGGTGTGGGGCAAGGTTTGCAAGCAGTCATTCCGACCCTCTCTAATATCTCTTCGGCATATTTTTGTTTAGAGAGAAAAAGGCCATTTTTGGTACGAGTGACAGCAATACCCAGAAAATAACTCAACTGACCCAGATCTTTCATAGCAAATTCGGCACTGAGAAGAGAGATAATAGAACATCGAAGAGCATCTGAAGAAGTTGTGAGTATAATTTCATCAACATACAATAAAATATATGCAATGTCAGTCCCACGGCAATATATGAAAAGTGAGTGATCTGATTTGCTGTGAGTAAAACCAATAGTGGCAACAAAATCAGCAAACCGTTGATACCAGGCACGGGGAGCTTGCTTAAGACCATAAAGAGATTTACATAACAGACAAACATGATTAGGACGAGTGGGGTCTTTAAACCCCATAGGCTAGTGCATGTAAATAGTCTCATTCAAGTTCCCATGCAAAAATGCGTTCTTGACATCTAGCTGATGGATAGGCCAAGATTTGGACAATGCAATGCTAAGAATTGTCCGAATAGTTGCCGGTTTTACAACCGGGCTAAATGTCTCTTCACAGTCAATCCCTTCTCGTTGCGACCGGCCATCACCTACAAGACGGGCTTTATGCTTCTCAAAAGAACCATCAGATTTCTTTTTATGACGAAAAATCCACATTGACCGAATTATATTCACATGAGATGGACGAGGTACTAAATCCCATGTCTTATTTTTAATTAGAGGATTATATTCATCTAACATAGTAGATTTTTAATTCGGGTCATTAAGTGCACTCACCGGGTTACGAGGGATAGGAGATATTTTTGGAGTTTCGGCACTTGAGGCATGGTGGTATTTTCGATTTGGCTTGAAGATGCCATGTTGACTACGAGTAGTCATTCGCTGGGCAGATAGTTGGTAGGGAAGTGTGGGTGGCGGAGGGGGGACTGCTGGGCTTGGAGAAGAGGGCCCAGATCTTTGATGAGGTGGTATATATCGGCCTAGTAAGCTAGACAATAGAGGGGTGGTTTGGGCCTGGGCCGGAGAGAGGTGGGCAGGGGAGGCCGGGGATGGGGTAGTGGGCTGCTGACAAGTGAGCTGGGCCAGAGAATGTGAGGGCGTTCTTTGTGGGGAAAGGGCAGCCTGCAAAGGAGACATTGTGAGCACAGGAGACTGAGCCGGAGAAGGAGATTGAGGAAGTTGATTTTGTTGATTTTGGGCGACATTTTGATGCAAGTTGTGAATTTGCAATGGAGACAAACCATCGTCTAAAAAATCATATGTTTGAGTATTTGGAGTATGGATTTTGGAAAATGGAAATTGAGATTCATCAAAATGCACATGACGCGAAATGATAATTTTTCGAGCCGAGAAATCAAAACACATGTACCCCCTATGATTGGAAGGATATCCTAAAAAGACAGACGGAATGGAACGGGCTTGGAGTTTATGAATAGTGGTGGATGGAAAGAGTGGGAAGCATAAACACCCGAAAACCCGAAGATGAGAATAGGAAGGATTCTTTTGATAAATAATTTGTGTAGGAGATTTGTAGCCTAAAACCTTTATGGGAAGGATGTTTAGAAGGTAAGTAACTATTTGTAGAGCATGGTGCCAAAAGGAGGGAGGCATAGAGGAATGTGCAAGCAGAGTACGAACAATATTATTTATGGATTTTATTTTTCGTTCTGCTTTTTCGTTTTGAGGAGAAGTGTGAAGACGCGAAAAACAGAAGGACATGCCATTTTGTGCACAAAATTTATGAAAGGGATCATTATCGTACTCACGACCATGATCACACTGAAATGATTTTATTTCTCTTTCAAATTGAGTTTTTATAAATGCTCGAAAAGAAAGAAAAATGTTGTGAACCTGTGATTTTTGAGACAAAGGAAAGGTCCACAAAAAATTAGTGTAATCATTAAGAAATAATGCATAATAACGATGGCCGGAATAAGCTAAGAACAGGTGACGTCCACAAATCGCTATGAACAATATCAAAAGGCATAGTAGCGAAAGATAAAGAATCATAAAAAGGCAATTTAACAAACTTCCCAAGGGGACAATATGAACAAAAAAAGTTACGGGCTTTATTACAACTAATAAAATTGTTTGTGCGAAGAGTACTAAGAATTGCATCTCCGGATGACCTAGACGGGAGTGCCAAATACTAGGAGAAATGATTGTAAAAGCAGAAGGTGCTGAAGATGAAATATCCTGATTTTTGGTGGTGAAAGGGTAGAGCTCTCCCGTGCTCTCACATCGCAGAAGTTTGTTCCCCTTTTGTAGGTCCTTCACAGAAAAGTCAAAGGGGTCAAATTCAACGGAAACCATATTATCGTTAGTAAATTTACGTACCGAAATAAGGTTTTTAATCAGGTTAGGAGCATGTAAAACAGTTTTGAGGTGTAAGGGTGGATTTGTTTTGGTAAGGGAGGTATTACCATAACCACGAATTGGAATCATACTACCGTTACCAACAATTATTCCATTAGTTTTGCTCAAATTAAAATAAGGCGTGAGAGGACCTGGATTAGCGGTCATGTGAGACGTCACTCCAGTGTCCACATACCAATTTTCATCCTGCGGGTTCAAAGAGAGAGTGTGCATTGCTTGATCAATGTCAGTTGGAGCATAAACACTTGGAGCCGGAGTTGCGGTGTAGAAAGATTGAGAAGGACGAGCACCCACGACACCCTGCTGCCTTGTCGCCATTGGTGGACGGACACCCCAAGGGGCGGTGGGATAAGGACACGGTGGTGTGGCCCACGACTGAGGGACCCACCCGCCCCAAGGTGGGAAATTCCAGGCCTGCTGCTGCTGCTGCTGCTGCTGCTGTGGAGGCCGTTGCTGGTTACGATTGTCGCCACCACGGCCACTGCGAGACTGCTGGTTGCGTTGGTTGTTTCAACCGCGATTTTTCCTATTGTTCTTCCGACCATTATTGTTTGAGTTCCTGTTCTGACCCGTCTCCTGTTGACGTCTATTATTGTTTAAATTATCATTATTGGAATTCATGAAAAGAGCAGAGGTCAAACCTGATTCGAGTTTGGCTCGTTCGGCCTTGGTGGTTTCATCCAGAAGCAGCATCGACCGTGCTTGAGCGAACGTCGGTAGAGGTTTCATGTTCTGAACCACCGTCACAAAATCGTCATATGCCTCGGTCAAGCCAGTAAGAAAACGCAACACCATTATTTGGTCAGAGACCTTGGCTCCGACATTGGCCATCTGATCGGCCAGCACCTTGAGGCGGCGAGTGAACGCCTTTGCATCAGGAAAGTCACGCAACTTAGTGGTTGCGAACTCTGTCTCGAGGTGGATGCCCCGAGAAATCTTATTGTCCTGGAACAATTCCGCCAAACGGTTCCAAGCATCGGCAGCCGTGTCGTCGGGATCAATTATGGTGTTTAGGAGATCCTCGAAGATGGTTCCATAAATCCATTGACGAACAATGTTGTCAATGCGATCCCAATGAGCCTTCTCGGCCAGAAGTGCAGCCTCGATTTTTGGAGGAGAGGCCGGAGTTGTCACCTTATCATCGACCGGTGGTGGCACGATGTGCTCGTAGGTGAGCATGGCTTTAGCATAGATTGTGAATAAAGTCTTACAATTAGTGTATTTAGCAGACTCGTAATCCAGTGTGAGGGGAATGGCTGTTTTGATGTTTGTTATGGTGGTGGCGGGATGAATCTTTTCGGCCATTGATGAAGAATACGAGATGATGATGAAGAAGAGGAAGAGGAAGGAGGAGAGGTTGCTTTTCTATGGCTCTGATACCATGAAAGTTAAAGGAATTTTGTGTATCTTCCATTGCCTTGAACAAGCGTTCCTAATATACAACAATGATTACCGTAATTCTAGGCTAGGATAATTATAATTACAAGATATCAATCGCTACAAATTAGGAGAGCCAACTATACAAAAGATATGGTCAATCAATCTAAAAGATAATTATGGAAATTAACTTAAATAAATTTATATTCTATCAAGTTTAATTGATTTCAAAGACGCAAAATTGATTCTATGTTGTCGAACAGAGGAAACAGTAAGTAAAGCAAATGGAAGCATCCATCACTTAATTGAGAAGTCCAGTGTATAATATCTGATTACTTGGCTTTAAATTTAAATACTGTACTAAATTGTTCGATTGGCAAAACCAGAAAAATGAAAACAAACCCAAAATTCTTCTACTCTATTTCCTTCAATTCCTGAATACCCAATATAAAATAAGAAGAATAAATACATATATATATATATAAACACACAGTAAAAAAGAAAAAATTAGAGAAAAAGAAACAATACCTCCGATAAGGCCGACGCCAAAACCAACCCCACAGCCGGCACCGACGCCAAACCCAGGTCCAAGCTTTCCCAATTGCCTGGAATTAAGCACCGGTAACTTCCAAAGCAAGCCCTTCTCTTCATTATTCCCACTGCTGTTCATTTCCTCTCTGTCTGATTCTGGTTATGAGATGGGAAAGATAGCGGGATTTCCAAGTTTTTGATGAATGAAAATGTCGCCACTTTGCGTGTTAATATGTCTAGCATGTTCGGCAATGACTTATTCTAAAAATTAGGGCAGTAAATGGTAAGCTGAAAATTCATATTATCCGTATTAAAAAAATTAGATATTATTCGCATTCGAAAAAAAACAGATATATCCGTATTAGGTTTAAAAGTATCCGTAAATAAACGGATACTGAAAGTAGTATGCACACAAGTCAATCATATTTGATGATAAAGCATATACTTTGTAACAATCTTATTCATTTATTAATAAAAGTATTTAATTTATTAAAGGCCTTTAATTATCTACATGTTGCTGTTTTATAATATGTGATAAACCCATAGTTTTAAGCAATGCTTTTAGAATAATGATGATGATCATTCTAATGAGATCTAAATTCTTAGAAAGCTTAAAACTAAAGTAGTTCTCAATCATTGGATTACTAAATTGGGGATTAGTGAATCCGGATAGATTGGTACATACGTTGCTTACTCATTGGATGAGGATGATTGATCTCATGATCATTTGTGTGGAGACACTAAAGCAAGTATGTAGGTGCTTATTAGAGAATAAGTTCACTGAACGTGACTCGCTAAGGAATACCTAATGGAGTTTTACTTGCATGTCAATAGGAATTCCTATAGTGATAGTAGTACAAGTGATCCTTGGACTTGAGATCATCATAGTATCTTGTGTACGATGAGTTATACTTTGACTTATTCCTTAAGACCCTTAGGGTATATCAAAGGGTATGCTTGGGTATAATAAGTTATACATGGAGATAATGTATGATCAATAAAGAATCTACCACTTCTAGTAAAAGAAGAGAAATGTCCTATGTGATTCGATAAATGACAACCCAGTAGTCCTTGGCCAAGGCAGAATAAAATTAGAAAGGAGTTTCTAATTTGCATTATTTGGGGTTGTGCATTTAAGAGTCGAAATACATATAATTAAATAAAATAAGAGTTGACAGAAATTCCATGTCTTATATTTAATTGGGACATTGTATGGTGGAAGGATTGAATTGTACGGTAACTATTTACTCAAAGGTTCTTTTATGATTAATGTTGAAATCTATATTATCTGGAAAGTCGTTGATCGCTAGGGAGGCTTATCCCTATTGTAGAATAAATATTATTTATTTAAATAAATTATTAGTTTAATTTATTTATTTAAATAAGATTAGAATTGTTCTAATTGATTTATTCACAACCGGTTTAATATGGAGAACCTAAAGGGTCACACCATAAAAGGAAGAATAATTATTTAAGAAGTTAATGGCATAATCGTAATAATAAGTTAAGTATATTTAATTTAATCTATGGTGATAGAATAAATTAAATAGCTTAATATTTATTATTTAATATTTTGGAAATATTAAATATAAATTAATAAGAGGAGTCTTATTATTATTATTACTATTATTATTATTTAATTCCTAAAGGAGTTTGGGAATTAATTAATAAAAGTACTCTCAAATATCCTAATAGCATTAGGAGGCAAATTAATTAAAAGAGTTTAATTAATTATCCCTAATAAGATTAGGGAGCTTAATTAATTAAAAGGTTAATTAATTATTTCTAATAAGATTAGGAGCCTAATTAATTAAAAGAGTTTAATTAATTAAAATAAAACCCAATTCCTTAATTGTTAAGGATGAGTTGCCCACATCTATTAATAAGAGGAGTCTTATTATGGGTAAGAGAGAGTTTTGACGTATTATCAGAATACGTAATTTCAATAGTTGGGAGAGTACGCCTTTTTCTATAGAGATAGAAAAACTAGGGTTTAGCAAAATACCCATCTTCTTGAATTCTTCTTCTTTCTTGGTGGATCACCTATAGAGGCCAAACGCTTGGGTGGCTAACGTTGATCAAAGGAAGGAACCAAACCCGGTGGATTCAAGATGAACGCGAAAAGGATTGGAGGTGAACTTGTACCTGAGGAAGCTCGGATCTTCAAGGGTATGATTCTTATTCATATCTTTTCGTTTAATTAATAATTGTGCATAAAGGGTGATCCGGGTTTATGGTTTGTAAAATTTTAAAACTCTGATTTTACACGTTTCCGCATTATTTTTGCAATTTGATTGCGTTCTTGAATATTACAAACCTAACAGATACGAATATGGATAAAGGCGTATTCGTATTCGATTAACATCCGTCTGTAAATATATCCGACGGATACGGATATCCGGAATCCGATATCCGAATAACTTATATTTGTATATATATATATATATATAGGGACCGGATCAGGTCCGGACGTCCGGATTTTAACAAAATCCGGACTTTTTTTTTTTTTGCTTTTTTTTTGAAACAACAAAAAAAAAAATTTTTATGGAACTGAAATTTTTCCATAATACAGTGTTTTGGGCGTGATTTGGATGCCTATACCAAAACATTTTTGTACAGTCTGGGCAGACTGTACATATATTGGTTGGTATAGGTATTAAAAACACACCCAAAACACTGTATTATGGAAAAATTTCAGTTCCATAAATTTTTTTTTTAGTTGTTTCAAAAAAAAAAGCAAAAAAAAAAAAAATTTGGTCCGCATTTTGGATTCTGTCCGGACTCCCGGACAGGATCCATTCTGTATATATATATATATATATATATATATATATATATATATATATATAAATACACACACACACAATATACACACTGACATATATATTAATAACTTACATTCATTAATTAATCACTTACATTCATTTTCCACCAATATGATTAGGATGTTTAATTAATATGTATGGTTTAAATATTAAATTATGTTTAATTAATATGTATGATTTAAACTTTATTTTTTTCGTAAATATTTTGAATGAATTTTATATTAGGTTACTGATAAACGAATTCGGATATTCGGATATCCGAATAATTTTTCTATTCGGATAAAATAAACGGTAACAGATATTATCCGTATTCGAATATTTTTTCGAATACCGGATACGGATAATATTTTTAAAATTCGCCGGATACCGGATACGGATACGGATAGCGGATTGGTTTTCCGGATACGGATACAGATATACCTGTATCCGTATCCGTTTAATACCGTTTACACCCCTACTAAAAACACTCCTAAGTTATCCCTCCGTCCCAAAAGGAGTTGATAAAAATAAATATATTATTTAATAGGGTGTATTAATATAAAAAATAAAAATATTTATTATTTTATATAATTTTATAGTGGTTAAATTTTAAAAAAATATTATTTTTTCTATTTTTACTTTTATTTTTCTTAACATATGTGCAAGATATATTTTTCTCATCAGAACGAAGAGAGTAAAATTTAAAATAATTTAAAAGTTAATAAAAATTATGAAGACTACTATTTTCACACCCACTATTCATATGGGACAGATCATGTGAAAATATCAATTTTTATGTGAAAATAGTAGTTCTATATAAAAAATTATATTAAAAGAGTATTTATATTTGTCAAACATACTTATTTTAAAATGAAAAGAAATAAATTGTTATTTTTCAAAATAAGTTAAAGAATAAAACACATATAACAATAGTAAAAAATTACTTGTAAATTGACTAGACCAACTTATAAATAAATCCTGAACATGATCGTGACTAGACCTGGCAAACATGGCCCAAGCCCGTGGGCCAGGCCCGCCCGTCCGCCACGGGCTGGGCTATGAGCTGCATATTTTTAGCTCAAAAAAATTGGGTTTTTTTGGCCCGGCCCGCGGGTGGTCCGGCTCGGCCCGTGACCCGTGAAACTTTTTTTTTATAAAATAAAATATTGTTACTTGTGAGGTATGAGGCTTGAACACAATACTTATAAGTAAATACATAAGAGTTCAAACCAAATAAGCTACAACTATTTGTTTTTAATACAATCTTCAATATATTATTTCTTTACTTTCGTTCAAATTTTACTATTCTTAAAAAATAAATGTTTATTGATGTTTATATTACTATATATTTTCTTGCATCAAAACAAGACATTTATTCTTACAGTAAATGATTTGCATATTACTAATAAAATCAAAAAATTAGGGAGTCATCATACTTCTTACAGTATTATTTGGGACCAAATGCTGATGGGATTTAGAATGATCCCAGTTTGTGTGATGACATTGATTCCTAGGGTTGGGGTAACATTGCCATTTTCACACTGGAAATGCTGTGTTAATTAGACTGATTTTACCTGCAGCAGCATTATCTTTCGTTTGAATTTTAGTTGTTCGATGAGGACCAATAGAGTGTAGCTGTGTACTGATGAGACTTTATAACATGCCCTGATGCCCTGATGCATGGTCGCATAATAAATTAACTAGACTAGTTTGATAGTATCTTATATATTTTCGCATCTCCTAATGGACTAATAATTATAATAATAAAATTATGATCATAAGTAAATTTCAAAATATTATGTTATTTTATATTATTATTGAGATATATAGTTACTTATTTAATTGTGTCTATTTGTATTATTGTTTATTATTAATTATTTTATTATTTTTAATATTTATTATTATTACTATTTTTGGTGTAACAAGATTTTGCAAAAAAAATAAATAAAAAAAAAAGAAGGAGCCTGCGGGCCGGGCCGGGCCGAGCCGGCCCAACCCAGGCCACAGGCCTAACAATTTCAGTCCGCAAAAATCCGGATCATTTTGGCCCGACCCGCCTTCGGCCCAGCCCACCCGTTTGCCAGGTGTAATCGTGACTAACCATCACGAATAAGATGCCCTTATTCTATTCTCAAGTTATTTCACTTAAAACACCTCCTTGAGGTAGAAAAATTGACACATTTTTATACTCTGAAAGAAAGTAATACGAGAAATTATACATTTTATGATTTTATGTATTAACTATCGGCCTAAATATGAATTAATATTTTATCCTGGAAAACAAGTGCCATTAACACTAAGTAACAATAAGGAAAACATAATTGTCTTAAGGACATTGTACCTAGTATTAGACTTGACATATTAATTTCCTACATATATATATATATATATATATATATATATATATATATATATATATATATATATATATATGCCTTCTCGCTCTTCATTTTTTCCTAACAATCTTAAAACAATTAGTATTATGTATATTCGCTATAAATATGGCTATCAATTCTATAATTATAGTCGGTTATTCTTATACACCAATGATACCTAATGTTCCTGTGAACCATGCATGGTGAAAATCCAGAAAAATTCAATGGAACGTATTTTAAAAGGTGGCAACAAAAGATGTTTTATCTTACTACGATTAACTTGGAACTTCATGAAGATCCCTTTGTGCTTAGTGAGAATGAAATAGATAGGCAAGTTATTTTCGCAATAGATACATGGAAACATGCTGATTTTTTGTGCCGAAATTACATCCTCAATGGATTGGACACCACATTATACAATGTGTATAGTTATTTCAAAATGGCAAGAGAACATTTCTTGGATAAAAAATATAAAACGGAAGACGCTGGCACGAAGAAGTTCATAGTTGGCAGGTTTTTGAACTATAAGATGGTGGATTCTAAGGTTATCATCAATCAAGTCCAAGAACTTTAAGTAATCCTGCATGAAATACATATAGAAGGAATGTCATTGAGTCTATCTTTTCAAGTTGCAGCGATTATTGAAAAACTACCACAAATGTGGAAAGATTTTAAGAATTATCTCAAGCATAAGCGCAAAGAGATGAAACTTGAAGATTTAATCTTGAGATTAAAGATTGAAGAGGACAACTGTGCTTCTGAAAAGAAGGCAAGAAAAACCTATATGGAATTCAAAGCCAACGTGGTGGAACAATGTCAAAAGACTAAAAAGAGAAAGCACTCTGACAATGGGCTTCAACAGGGAACAAATAAAAAACTCCAAGACAAGTGCTACATTTGTGACAAGCCCGAACATAGGGTAAAATATTGTCGTAAACGCATAAACTAGAACAAGAAGTCCGCACAAGCTAATGTATCAGAAATGAATGGTCTTCTTGAAGATGTTTCTAAAATGAACCTATTAGTGGTAGTTTCTTAAGTAAGTATGGTTGTAATCCTAAGGAATGGTGGGTAGATACTGTAGTAACCCGCTGTGACACCCCCAAAATAGGTCCACACAACCCATTCTGAGTCACCAAATATATGGTACAGAATTCAAATACAACATCATTTATACAACTATTAATTGTCGGGTAAAATACGACAAAATACACGATGTGAGTTTTAATACAAATATTATCTCGTAGACAATATCCAAACTCAAATAAAATCCTCATTACAATTATTGTCATACTATTTTACAAAATAATGAGGATTACTAAAATAACCATCTTGGACCATTACTACACTCTCCGACTAGTCCAAGCTACATTCTCGCCTCCTGAGAAGAACAATAGAACCAAAAGAAAAAGGGTGAGCTCAACTAGCCCAATAAAGAATATTATGACTAAAATAATGTAGAACAAATTATCCTTAGTCCTCAACAGGGAAAAATCTGATAGAATACAATAGAAAACAAGTTTTAGATCAACAACTGCAGCGGAAACAACAATCCATTGGAAGAGTCAAGTAAAGCATGATTTCTACTATCTTCTATGATTTAAAAGTCCATCATCAATATTTTATCCCTGTAACACCAATCAATAATATTTCCAATCAACGAATTATCTATGGACTACGGGCCAAAGATAATCGTTTGGATCACCAGTGGTCATGATCATGTCATACATCTGTCCATCTATGCACTACGGGCCAAAGATGACTTCCACCACAAATCTTATCTATAATATTAAAGGTCATGATTATACCAATACACAATTCCTGGTCATATACCAATCAACAGTCCATCTTTGCACTACGGACCAAAGATGACTTTCACCACAATATAAGCATGAAGATGATGATAATGATATAAAGAATCAATCAAGTGAGATCAATGATAAATATTAGAGATTTATAATTCAATTTATCCAAAGTTCAAAAATGTCCAAATTTTCAACATGATAACTAATTGTGGAGTAAAATTCAAGAATGATATTCATGTATCAAAAATAATTTGGACAGAAAAGAAAATTAAATTCTGTTGTGAATAATACTCATGAATAGTACCCATGAATAGTACCCCAACATGAAAAGATTAAAATTTAATAAGAATGTTCAGAATAATATTCCAGTGAAATGATATTAGATGAAACTCAAAACTTAAGAAATTTCTAATCATTTCAGAAATTATAGAAGCAATACTTACCATAGTAAGTTTAAATTTAGGAATATGAAATGAAATAATATCACTTACATAATATGGAATATGAAAGAAAATGATATTTCTTACGAGTATTGAAATAAAATAATATTCTTTATCTTAGTAGAAACTAGATTTGACTGGAATATCGGATATTATCCCGAGAAAATCTTGCATTAAAAGTTACACTCAAAGTATTCTTATACTTAAAATAAATAATCACAATATTGCAGTAGGAATGTTTAAAATATTTGGTGTGTTTAGGATGGATGTTGCCTCTCCTTTTATAGTGCAACCTCGGAGTAAAAATCAAATACATTTGCCTAACTTTGCCAAACTTCCTTCTCCGCCTAACTTTCATTCTCTGCCTAACCTCTCATTTTCCATGGTTGAGGGCCCACTAAATTTGGAAAAGGATTTGCAGGAGGAAAAATTCAAGTAAGCCTCCACTTTGGAAAAATACGCAGGAGAGAATTCAAAATGTGCACGAAAGGTTTTGAAAAGAAATTCAAAACCAAAATGATAACCTTCACTCCACTTTTATTCACATGCTGAAAATTATATATTATAATAATAATATTACCATTTAAAAAAAATTATATTATTATATTATCACATTATACTATTATAATGTAATATTATAATAATATATTTGAATGAATATTTTATCGAAGAAGATAATTGTGATTTCATAGAAAAATATGTTAAACTTTCAACAAATGTTTCATGCTAAATTCCTTCATTTATATCAAAATTGAACCAATATCCACCACATAATAATTATTCAGAATTAATATTATAAGCTCACAATATTAACAACCGGATCATTCCTAGGAAATGGGGACTTTTCGATAAGGATTTATCCTTATTGGTGCACAATTATATAACCTAACCCCTTTCCTCGACATAATTTTGTAGACATTGCCAATAATGCTAACTAATAATATGAATAAGTGTGTCGTACAATTATTGATTTAATAATATAAAATATTGTGCAAATGATATTGTGATAATAATTGAATCAATAATATAAGATACTATGCAATAATTACTGTGACAATTATTAAATAATACTGAGTGACTTCTTACGTAAGAATCAATAATCAAAGATATTGTGCAATACCGTTTTCTACTGTGCAACCACACATATTACTGTACTTTTATCACCTGGTATTTCAACAGTTAACAGTAAAAGTTTTGCCGTTATTTTTTATAAAAAGGTTATTTCTATCGCTTTCTATATCCGACAACTATTCCGTTATGTGGTCCACCAATGATTGTGTCGTCGTACGAATATTCTCCGATAAAAAGAATATTCCCCGACAAAATGAATATTTTATGACAACTTGCTTACTTTTCAAAGTTTTCATATATCACGCATAATTATAACATTATATCAAATCAACACCTTATTATTTAAAATAATAATTAGAAAAAATTAAATCTTTATTCATAAAAAGTTGGGGTCTTACAACCTCCATTCCTTATGAAATTTCGTCCTCGAAATTGATGTACGTACCTGGTATGTCGAAGAGGTGAGGATACCTTGTTTTCATTTCAGATTCTAACTCTCAGGTCATTTCCTCAATATCGTGGTTTCTCCATAAAATTTTGACTTGAGGTATAACCTTTGAGCGTAGAATATGTTCTTTCTTATCCAAGATCTTGACAGGTACCTCCTCATACGTTAAATCTTTTGCTATCTCCTCTTGTTCTAATTCAATAATGTGGTTTGGGTCTTCCACATATTTACGTAACATAGATATGTGAAAAATATTATGAACAAGAGACATACTTTGTAACAATCCAGAATTTTATTTATAATTTCAAATATTTATTGAATTAAATAAATATTTTTAATTAATGTGTTTGTTGTTTAGTAGATATTTAACTCAATAACTAAATTAAAAAGTTATTAAGGATTATATGGTTTGTTATAATGTTATTCAATTTGATTTTTGTAATTAAAGTGATGTGTTAATTTATGAAATAAAATTATAATTCTAATGAAAATTATAATTTTATTGTATTTTTTTATGTGGTAAATAGATTTAATAAATTGTTATTAGATTTAATATAATTTGAGTATGAGAATTTATTTAAATAAAGTGTGACAATAAATATGACTTATGAAAATAGATTAAAAGAGTTTTAATTTGGTTTTACCAAACAAAGCCTTAGAGTTTTTTTAAAATTCTTATTTTAATCTTGTTTTGCCAAATAAGGCTTAAGGAATGATTAAGTCATTATTTTAATAGGTTTTGCCAAACAAGGCTTATGGCTTTTATGTTTAAAATAAAAAAATAACTGATAGGTATTTAGTAGCCTTATTATTATACGTCAGTTTATTTTTTTATGTTAGCGTCTGTTTTAGTTTTATGTTGTCTTAAGCCTAAGAAAGATCAGAAGGAAGAAAGAAGAGAGGAAGAGAAGAAGTTCTCTGTAAATTGAGAGAAGGAATTTGTGAGGGTTATGGAAGGAAGAAACAAGAAGATTGTTCGAACTTTTATAGCTAATCAAATGTAATAATCTAATTTTGAGTTTTTAGTATTATACTTCTTGAGTTTTCTTTGAAAAGTTGGATTTCTATGGTTAGATTGTTAAGAGATTGATCATATATGTTAATTAGTATGTATAATTTGTTATACGTAATCTATAATAGGTTTTCATGTAATCAAATTCGTGGAAACAAGTGTTAGATGAAGAAATTTGGTTTATGGCTTAGTATATGAATTTTGGTATATTTTGAGGCTTAAATTGATGGTTAGATCATGTTTATTATCTGAATTTAATAATAGATGTTGTTAGTACGTTGAAAAACGAAAAGAACGATATGAAACCCCATATTTTATGAATAAAAAATTAATTTTCTCGAAATAATTTTTTAATATTATGGTGTGAATTTGAGATAATATTATAGTTGTGGGTAGTATTTATAAATTTTGCAAAGTATGCAAGTTGTTATATTATATTCGATTGGTCAAAGAATATTCTTTGTGTCGGAAAATATTCGTACGACGGTACAATTATTGGTGGACCCCACAACGGAATTATTGTCGGATTGAGAAAACGATAAAAATATTTTATTGAAAATAACGGCGGAAGTTTTACCGTTGATACTGTTGAACTACTGGGTAGTAAAAGTACAGTAATACGCGTTGTTGCATAGTAGCACACGGTATTGATTATTGATATTTATGTGAGAAGTCGCTCAGTTTAATTCAATTATTGTCGATTAATAATATGAATTATTATAGCGATGATGACGTTTTGTTTTATTCGTATTATTAACGTAATAAAATAGAAACATCTTTTTATATAAAACAAAATACTTTATTAAAGTTATTTCTACAAATAGAATATATTATATTTTATTATGCATAATGTTGCATAGTGTTTTGCATAGTGTTGCATAGTGTTTGCATAGTAAAAATCTTTTTATATAAATAGAATATATTATATTTTATTTAAAAAATTTTTCTTTAAATATGAACCGTCAGATTAAAGTAAATCAATCTGGACCATTCATGGATTAGTTACTATGCATTCCATTTTCCTATAAATAGAAGCTCATTCCTTCATTATTTTCTTACGAATTCACTGAACTCTAGAGAGAGAAACTATAGAGAGATAGAAGAAAAACTTTTTGCTACTTAACTTTTCTTTTCCTATATCCAGTTTCTGTTACGGTAAGGGGTGTTATTCTTTCTTATTCATGAAGAGAACTGTTGTTATTCCATTTTTTATTATTCTGTTGGAATAACCTGTATACGCGGTCTACCCTATACTTGGTGACATTCTTCTATTATTCTGTTGGAACATCCTGTCTGTGTGTTTTACACCGGACCTGGTTCCGTCTTTATTATTATTCCATTGGAACATCCTGTCTGTGTGTTTTACACCGGACCTGGTTCCGTCTTTATTATTATTCCGTTGGAACATCATGTCTGTGTATTTTACACCGGACCTGGTTCCGTCTTTATTATTATTCCGTTGGAACATCCTGTCTGTGTGTTTTACACCGGACCTGGTTCTGTCTTTATTATTCTGTTGGAACATCCTGTCGGTGCAAATTTTGCCTGACCTGGTTCCGTTATTATTATTCTGTTGGAATAACCTGTCGATGCGAAGTACCGCATGCATGGTGATTTCTTTTGTTATTCCATTCTTTATTATACTCAGTTGGTTAAAGTTTTGACTTCTATACTCCATGAAATTAGTAGAATATCCTTGATATTTGCGCTTTATCCAGTATCTTTTCATGGAAATATTCTTCTGATCATTCTTGAATTTTACTCTACAAAGCAGTATCATGTGGATAATTTGGACGTTAGTAGTTATTGGACAAATTAATTCTTGAACTTGTTTTATTGAATTCTTATATCATTGTCATCATCCTCATATTTATATTTATTGAAAGTCATCTGTGGCCTGTAGTGCATAGATGGACTTGGTATGATTATGACCAGGGATTATTCGGTATAATCATGACCGTAATGTTACAAATGATGTGAAAAAAGTCCTCATTGGCCCGTAGTGCATTGATGGACAATTTTTGGTATGATTATGACTATGGATTCTCTTTGGCCAAGGGAGCAAAGATGAATTATTTTATGGCATGATCAGGACCGTTGATGAAAACACGATTATCTTTGGCCCGTAGTGCATGAATAATTCGTGGTCGTGATACTAAAGAATATCCTTGGCCTGTAGTGCAGGGATGATTTAATGATGTGAATTATTTATTGATCTGAGTCTCAGCGATAAAAGTGATGAAAAACTTTTTAAATCATAGAAGATAGTAGATTCTATTCTCTACTTGACTCTTTTAATGGATTGCTTGATCCGTTGCTGTTAAACTTGATGTTGTTATATTTTATCAGTTTAATACCGTTGAAGGCTAACGATAATTTATTCTGCATTATCTTAGTCATAATATTTCTTACTGGGCTAGTTGAGCTCACCCTTTCTTTCACTGTTCTCTTCAGGAAATGAGAACATAGCAGGGACTAGTCGGGGAACGGAGTGACGGTCCAGAGGATAGCATTAGTAGTCCTCACTATTATGTGAAATAGTGTATTAATAATTGTAATGAGGACTCTTTTTGAGTTTGTATAATCTCTAGTAGACAATAATTGTATTCAAACTCACAGTTATGTTTTGTCGTATTGTACACGACAGTTGTATTAGTAAGTTATATTTGAATTATGTACCATGTATCTGATGACCCAAGATGGGTGATGTATACCTAATTTTGGGGGTGTCACAGTTGGTATCAGAGCTTAGGGATATGATCCCTGGCTAAGATGTGAGACTAGAACTAGGAGGGGAGAGACGAGGAATTCCTTCGCTAATACGACCTACTTAAATTTATTTTGTATTTAATTGGTCGGTCAAAGTATAGGGATAATATGTGATATGTTAATTAACCCTTGTTTTGTGGCAGTGTTTGAAAATGGCATCCGAGAATGTTGAGATTATCAATGGAGCACACGAGACCGTTGAGTCTCCACAGATCAATAATCAGGATAATGTGCAACTAGAGGATAATACTCCTCATGAAAATAATAACACCGATGAAATGGTGAATGATGGGATGATCAGAGGCTTTATGCAATTCATGCAACAACATGCTAAGGCAGCTCCTGTCCAAAATGCAGGTAGAAATACTGATAACTCTCGGACGGTCACCGCTAAGCAGTTCAAGGAGCTGGGACCACCGGAGTTTTTGGGAAAGTCAGAACCACTTAAGGCGGAGACGTGGTTAAAGCAGATCACCAAGATATTTGATGTCTTGGGATGCTCAGAGGAGCAAAAGGTTCCCTTTGCCACCTTTATGTTACGTGAAGAGGCAGATTACTGGTGGGAATCGGTAAAACGTACTCAACCTGCCGTACTGAAGATTTCTTGGGAGAAGTTCCAAGAACTGTTCAACGACAAATACTTTCCCGAAAGTATTCGTCACATGAAGGAAGTGGAGTTTATCAAATTGGAGCAAAACAATATGATCGTGTCGCAATACGAGACAAAATTTGCGGAGTTATCTCGGTTTGCGTCCCACTTGGTGGATAATGAAGAGAGAATGACGCGATTATTTTTAAGAGGTTTGAAACCCGATATACGTCAATACCTCATTTCTTACAAACTTTGTTTATATTAAGATGTTGTGAATAGGGCTCAGTTATTGGAGTGCGATAATGAGTCAGCACAACCAAAAGGTAACGACCAACAACACGATAATAATCATACCGGTGGCAACAGTCATCGGAACAACGATAACCATCGTGGGGGATATTATCATGCCAATAATGGTAACCATTTCGGTGGTAATCATGGCCAAGATAATAAGAATGGGCATTTCAAGAAGAGAAGGTTCAACAATGACGTAAAGACGTCGGTACCAGCACCCGTTTTAAAGGAAGAAGAACGACCACCGGTCGTATGTTTCAAATGCGGACAGGAGGGACACATCCGTCCAAACTGTACGCAGTAGTCCAAAACATGTTTTAATTGCGGAAGAGAATGTCACCTATCTCGATTTTGTCGTATGATGAAGTCAATTCCAGCTGGGATAATGATGCCAAAGGATGTCCCAGACAAGCCAAAGCCGGTAGTTTAAGAGAGAGCGTTTGTTTTTTCTCTCGTGACGAGGAACCTGAATAAAATTATCACGGGTAAGTTAATCATAAGCTCTTACGAAGTCTATACCGTGTTAGATACCGGTTCTACTCACTCTTTTATTTCACCTAGTTGTGTTCAATGTTTGTACTTAACTCCGGAGAAGTTAAACTTTGATTTATCTATTGAAACTCCATTGGGAGAAACCTTTGTTACCTCTACTGTTTATAAATCTTATTTGATTCAAATCGACACTTTCACGTTACGTGTTGATCTTGTCTCTTTGAAAATAATTGCCTTTGATGTGATTTTAGGAAACGATTGGTTAACTACTCATTATGTTTTTCGTAAGGTTGTTAGCTTTCATATTCCTAACCAACCTATTATGCGAATTCAAGCAACCAAACCACTAAATTCAATCATTGTCATCTTGACATCCATTTTTTAATAAACGAATGGCTTTATGGCTTGATATGACAGTGATTGACTTTAGTGGTTTGGTTGCTTGAATTCTCATAACAGGTTGATTAAGAATATGAAAACTAATGACCTTACGAAAATAATCAATTTTAGCATGATGAGTAGTTAAGTCATGAACTTACCATATACATTAGTTTTAAGAACCGTACCTAATCTTAATATCGTCTAACCTAAACTTAAAAGCCTCTAACTATCAAATATACACATGAGAAAAGAATCACCTTTCCACCACATATACATTGATAGCGCGACACCGATATTCCAATAATTATCAATGTGATAAACCAAGTACATGCACAAAATCTCTGCCCATACAAAGGTTTTTACAACTTAGTCACCATTTGAGTCCTCAATTGAAATCCCACCTAACTTTATCTTACTCTTAAGTTGCCCTTAACTTGCTCAATACGAATTTCTTGTATCACATTATCTATAACTCCACGTGATTTTATCTCATACTATATCATAGTACATTATCTTCATAGCATCAAGCTATAATTATTCAAACATTACAGACCATCTTTCTTTTATAACTTAAACAGATCACATCGTGATCTTATTCTATAATTATCTCCCTTATAATTCTTTTCTTAACTCGTGATCGTTTTGTTTTACGATCCTCTTTCTTTCCTTTTTCATCATTTACAATTTCATTTATGCTTTTAATCTTACAGACTTTGTCTATTCATCATTATTCGTTATCTTGGCTATTGGAGTTAGGTAACTCCTATTTCTTATCTTTATATCTCTTCAAGATTCTTCTTTAAATTTTCTTGTTAATATAACAATTCTTCCTTTAAGAATTTCTAACTTCATTTACATTGCTCAACATTTCATTCAAGTTCCACATTTTAATCATACGTATTCATTATCTATACTTGGTACACATCGAGTCTCTAATAGTTTCAATATGGTACGCTGAGTGGTTTCCCACAAACAACCAACAAACTAGGTTCCGAGTTGCTAGTTCGTATATACCTCCACTCTATGAAGGAATCGTTTAGCCCATATACCATACATCAACTATTAAAGAGTACGATTGTACCATACTTAGATATAACTTTTTATTCTTAACTTCTTTATCATTCTCTTCTTATAGAAATTGTCTATTTATTATCACCTTACATCCTTATTATTGGAGTTGGGTAACCCCACATTCATATTCCTTATAACTCTGTGAGATTCTTCTTTAAATCCTCTCACGCATGTTTTAATCCCTCCTCTATAAATTTCTTAAATTACTTTTTATTGTTCAAACTTTATTTGAGCTTATTCTTTCATTATCTTCACCTTTCTTTTCTAAGATTATAGCCTAAGGTACTCTTACCTAAGGTTTCTAACCTATCAACTTTGATACCAACTATAACGACCCCAAAATTCATACAATTAAACTATCGACTTCAGTTGTTAATAATACGTCTAACTTCTTAATTTACATCATTATTCGATGTTAAACTTAATAAAATACGGAATAATTTAAATTTTCTGTCTTATTACTTTAATTCCCCGAATCAAAACCTTTATCATATACACATCTCTGAATCAAGTTATTTTATGATTAACTTCATCAAAGTTATTACATAGAATCTTACATTTCAATCCGATACCCTTTACATATCAGAGAACTCAAACTTTACAGTTTATTATTACATAGTTATTGTGATTTATCAAGTACATTTCTCAAAATCTTTATCTTTACCTACCTTTGCACCATACTTAGCTTATTACTCACCTTATCAGAGTTAATAAATAAAACTTACATCCAGGTTCAATACTCTTTCACACAATAAACAAAACTTAAACTTTATAACTCAACACCTGTCGACGTTGGGATTTTTGAGTGTCCCTTTTCGTTACTTGTTCTTTGGTGTTCTCATGTTAATGTGAGATTTGTTTGAAAAAACAAGTGAAAAAGGTCCGACATGTATAATTTCGACGATTTGACTTTGCACCAACGCAACCGAAAAGGTTTGCACATTGACCCAATGATTTGACACTGCTAGACGGGTCTGTGAAACCGAGATTCATTTTTGGTCCGGGGGCTTGATTATGCGGAGAGAAGGTGTTAGGCACCCCCCAACATCCGTGTTACCACGGTGACTGCCACTTTTCAAAGAAATTGTTATATGAATGTGTTTGTGTGTGTGGATCAATGTGTAATTATTTGAAAGTAGTGCGAGGCCTCGTTCGTACCTATATACACAAGGTTTGAATTTTATAGAAAAATTCAGTTTTAACCAAGATATATCAATGAAGTTTTGTAAAAGAGGTTATTCAAACCCTGTGCTCAATAGGAATTGAGACCTTTTCATACTTCCATTTTATTATTAAATGTTCGGCTTGTTTGCTTTTATTTTCGAGATGCGAAGCATTCTCGAGAAAATAATATACAGCAGTGCCGAACTCCTCATGGGCATAACAACTATCCAAGGAAATTCAGACACTGTAAAATAATGTACAAGCTGCTTACAGCTGAAAAATATGTCCATCATGGGAACCGAATCTAGATTCAGTAGACTGAATCTGTGATCACATGATTCCTAGGCTCACATGATACTGCAATTTGTATGGAAAGTAGTATGCAGTTATATATATAAAAGCTATAAATATATATATACAGACATGATCAACCACCACGAAGTAACTCCATGGGGGATCAGAAATGTAAATATATAAAAGCAGTATATATATATATATATATATATATATATATATATATATATATATATATATATATATATATATATATATATATATATATATATATATATGGACATGATCAACCACCATGAAGTAAACTCTAGGTGGGACAAAATGTAAATAAAGCTGTAAAAATGATCAACTACCACGAAGTAAACTCCAGGCCTGACAAAAATGTAAATATATATATATATATATATATATATATATATATATATATATATATATATAAAAGCAGTAAACACACCGGATGTAAAATTCAAGCTCATCATATATGTCTGACAACAATTATATATATATATATATATATATAAAGTAATAAACGCTCCAGACCGAAGTCTAGGCTCAATCGAGGCATAACTCGATAATGTTAGTCCATATATGAAATATATACATATATATATATATATATATATATATATATATATATATATATATATATATATATATATATAAGTATAAATACAGACAGGAATGAAAACCACGGACCGAAGTCCGGGCAAACACACTCACACGACTCTCAACGTATACAACAGTGTGTGCTAATATGAGAAGAAGACTTTATATAATGTGAGAAGGCTTACAGTGGGCTACCAAAGTAGACTTCTATGACTTTAAATGGATAAACACTCAGCTCCCGCCGGATAAAAAGATAGCTATATGTGAGCTAACAAGTGTTTAAAAGTGAGGAAACACTTAAAAGATGTGTATGCAGAGTAAAATGGACTGGGCTTTCTCGCCTTTTCTCTCTCTTCTCTCCTTCAAATGGCTGACCCCAAGGCTTGTATATATAGACGGATGGCTGTAGGTACACCTGCGGCAGCCATAGTTGTACATGCGACTGGTCGTTGTGCATTCGAGCCTCGCGGGTCCCGTCGTCTTGTAGTACGTGCACTCGTGCACTGTAATGTCTGCTCGAACTTGCAGAACTTCAATCCGAGCATCCGAGCGAGGTATATCTGACCTTCTTCGGACCGCTTGTGTCGAGAGTTACGCAATGACATGGATTAGAGGTTGTACGAAGTCAGGAAGAGGGGTCTATGCCCATGGTCTTCAAACTTCAAATTCTATCCAAAGTACTGCCACACGTAATAGTCACTCTGGATTGTTATTCCTAGGTTCTTATGGGACATTGTTGTATGTATGTATGTATGAAGTGTCGAGACGACGCGCAGGTGTTGAAAGGGGAAAGATTATGTTTGACTCTTAGTCGGGGTTATCGCCGGTTTGAGTTGAAAGTAGACGTTGCTCAGGGTTACATCTGAGATTGGACTACTTGTTGGTATACCACGATATCATCTTGTTGAGGCGGTAAGATGATGCTTTTGACTCCTTTTTGGGGTTATCGTCGGTTTGAGCGAAAAACAGACGTTGCTCAGGGTTACATCTGAGATTGGACTGCTGCAAGTGTTTGAATACCGCAAGGTCATCTGTGAAAGAACCTATATGCTCGTTGTTAGCTCCGGGTCTGAGGTATGATTGCCTCAGTAGGAGGTCTGAGCTTGAAGCTGATCGCATGTGTTTGAAACAAACAATTTCGGAGTTATCACCGGAACTGCAAAAGCATCCCTTGGGGCTATCACCAAGGATGGAGTTTCTACTCCCAGTATGTTCCTGAGACTGGAACTAAATGTCGCGGTGTTATTGCTGAGACAGAACTGTCCTCTCCGATGTTGTTGCTGGTCTTTTGATCTTGAAAACCTCGGGGTTATCTCCGAGATTGGAAATGAAATTCCTGGTGTGTGTTCCGGGTTTGAGATGAAGTTCCCGGTTTGTGTTCCAGGTTGGAACTGTACTTCAGGTAGTATCCGAAATGGATGTAAGCTGTCTTTCAGGGTTATCTCTGAAAGACGAATCTACCCTCCTGTAATGTTAGTAGCAGGCATGCAGAAAATTTTGAGTATCTACAAATGCCCCTCTTTATCATATTCATGCAATGAAAGGCATGGATAGGATAAAGAATCCTAGACACTTGAAATGCAAGCAAGATAAATATGATGCTATATGCAGCAACATGATGCAAATGTATGATGCATGATTGTCAGGTAATCTTGTTGGGATGACAATCAGTGATGGCTTGGACATGCGATCCAAGTCTCCAAGGATGATGACGTTGGGGTTATCACCAAAGTCTTGAATCCTAGACATTGGCTTATATTCCATAGAGGTACCTCTTGTGTGTAAGAGATCTATGGGGATAAATCTTTGTCTATTTGAGGATGTGTATAATATATTCCCTCATTCTGTTGGAGTTACTGCCAATAGTTTGTCGTCATCAGGGTTGCCCGACCTTCGTTGATGTGACCGGATAAATCCCTGCTGGGTGTTTTGTCAAGGTTTCTTGACCTTCATTGATGTATGTGTCAATGGTAGCAATGTGTTGTAGCCCTTGTCGGGGAAGGTTGCTTTGATGGGTTTACTTGCCATCGGCTGACATGATGTCAAAGCTGCTTGACCTTCATTGATGTATGTATAAATGGTTGCATGGCGTTGTAACCCCCGCCAGGGATACGTAGATGCTTGAAAGATGTGCGTTGTGACCCCTGTCGGGGATACGTAGATGCTTGATAACTTCGACGTTGTAACCTCCGCCGGGGAGGTTTGATATTTCGTGGTTTTGCGTTGTAACCCCCGCCGGGGAGGTTTAGGGTTGTGACCCTGCAAATGACAGCATCAGACCTTTGTGGGGTATTGCCGAGCATGATCTATGAAAACTGAGCTCATTGGTATAGTATACCCTGCATTCAGGCGAATACCATTGAGATGACGGGAGTTTAACTCTGACCGACGAGAAACCAAGATTTCAGGCTATTCCGCTCAATCACGTAGCACTTTTATTCCTGATTTGACCTTTTCAGCTTGTGAGACCTCCTTTATAACTCTAACTGGAGCAAGTCGGAAGTGTGGGACCCATGTAGGAGTACCGCAGGTACACCTGCAGGAGCCGCAGGTGAGCCTGCGGCCAATCGTGCCTATTGTATAGGCGAATGGTTGCTTTTATAAGTCATTTTCAAGTTGTGCAGCGAAGGAAATCTGAGAGCTCTTCTTCAGATCTGCTGAGTTCGGGCAACTTTCTGCATATTCTGCCACCGTACAAGCTTTCTTCACTGTCCTGGTAACACATGCTTGTATTTTTTCCAGTTTCTATCCGTTGGAAAATGACTTATCACATGAAATGCAGTTAGACACGTAGTAGTGAATGTGCATGCTGATATGACTTGATAAAAAATATTCAACACAGTAAATGTTAGTATTAAACCATGCTGAACATAATGATGTGAAAATTTTTGACTTTTGAAGTAGACAAATTGGCACCTTTTACTGTCATTTCTTATCCTATACGAGGACAAATACGTAAAGGCATAAAAGTAAAATAATCCTGGTAATTAGACTACACTTATGGATTTTTACTGTGATGTGATTAATGCATGTGGGATGTATATAACTGTGTACAGGTGTGCTACTGAATGGCCACCTAGTCATGCCTATGTGCATGTGGATAGTCTCATTTACAAAGGGGGCTATGGCAAATTTTCCCAAAATGTAGGTATAGGGTAGTCATGCATTTTTAACTCTACTGTAGATGATTTGCAGACTTACTGTCCAGATATTATGGATCTAGATCAGCCGAGTAGTTCCCGTAGGACCACTTCTGGTGTACGGAGGAGAGCTTCTGAAGAGCCTCACCGCCGTTTTGTTAGACAGCCTCGTCGTTTGGTGGAGGCGGTGATACATCCTATTCGGGTTGAAGTGCCGAATGTCGAGGACGAGGAGGAGGATGCACCGATCGAGGTTCCTACTCCTGCTGTTCGTGTTCCCCGTAGGGAATTGCCAGGTATTCAAGTGGCGAACCCAGATCTTCTAGGTGACTTGAGTAGGCATCCTTCAGTATACCTGCACGTAAACGAGGTATGAAGTTAGATCTTTAATCTTCTTTATTTCCTATTGATGAGGAGTCAAGGATTTTGATGTTAATCTATATTTGATGTAGGTTCCCGGCTTAACACAGCCTCGAGGGAACTGGTTTAGCATCCACTCTATGTATCAGGCTTTGCATGATGACTACAGAGCGATCGTTCATAGCTCGACGCTGACCCTGGGGTTACCTTAGGGCATTGTCTGAGTGGTGGTTTCACCAGACTCAGTCACTCCATTTGCTGGACTGTGAGGTCATGATGACGCTGATGGATTGGCGCTTTATCACAGGTGTGGAGTTTGGAGGGGAGCCGGTGCCTTGCACTGCGGATATCACCCCTACTTCCGTCAGATCCATGTTGGGAGTTCCGGTGGAGGCGCTCAAGGACAGGACTATTCGTACAGGTCCTCTGAGCGTAGATGCTATGAGCAGGCTTTTGAGTGAGCCTATACCCAATGATGTGAGAGTTAGGGATCGCATTCTCCGACGATTTTTCCTGATGATCATTATGAGCTGCTTTATAGCAGATTATTCCTCTACGGTGTCCTTCACTTTAATCAATGCCACTCGACACGTGGATCGTATAAGAGAGTATGATTGGGGTTCCTACACCTTTGCCTACTTCCTCAGGGGAATGCGCATGCGATCGCAGGGTTTGACCGAGGCGTGGTTAGGATTCTACCCGTTTTCGCTGGTGAGTATTTCTCTTGTCTTTTCCCATGTATAGATTAAGAGTGTTGACTAACAGCAGATGTTTGCCTTTGTGTTGGCAGTTTTAGGCCTATGAGAGGCTTCCTTGTTTGCGTCATGTGAGTGTTTTAGGTTTAGACACCTATCCATGAGGACGAAGATGACATCATTCCATACTGACGGAGGTCCCTGTTGCTGAGGGTTTCACTCATTGTCGCCTACAGTTGGAGTTATTGATAGCCGATGTCATTACATGGATTCCCTACTCTGGAGAGCATTTGGGAGTTGGTTTTGAGGATGGGTACCCGACTGGAGTAGAGTACATCATTTCCACCCGCAGGATTCCTCTCTTCACAGATGGAGGATGGGAGCTCTATTTAGGAGAGCGTGCTATTAGGAACACTACATGAGAGATCCGTATACCGATCTTGCCTCCTGCTAGGCGTTATTGGCCTGTTTCGCAGTCACCCGTCATTGACATCCCATTGATGGGGATTGATAATTTTACATTATCAGAGGGCCCTTGGTCTCAGGAGATGTTCCTTCATTGGTGGATCCCTCGTACGATTAGAGCTCAGACCCGCGCCACACAGTTTATGGGGGATATGGTCCCAGGATCCGTGATGATGATGGATTGGCTAGACTGTGTCAGAGATCCGACTCATGTGACACAGATTGACCTGACAGCTGGACCGGACACATCTTTTCATTCGGCATTTGGGCAGAGATCCTTCAGAGGTAAATACTTTTGATCCTTCCAGCTCTGGTGCTGGCCCCTCAGATGACCCATATGGCTTTGTCGGTGAAGATCCTCCCTTTTATCGGCCTGACATCCCTGTAGATAGAGATCTAATGACTCAGGAGAAGTTACATCAGGTGGATAGTATCGATGATGTAGACATCGACACTCTTGACTTTTTTGATGTATTTCTCGCTATTTCTTTTGATAGGCCTCTGTTAGCATCTGGGTATCTTCGCCCCATTCTCGCTATATCTTTTGATAGGCCTCTGTTATATGTTGGGTAGCTTCGCCCCATTTCCCTGTATTTTAGCTGTACAGAGATGTATTAGATGATGATATACTTAGGAATGTATGAAAAATTTTCCATCCCCTATATCATATTGCCATCTATTGTATCATGCATGTTATTATGTTATGCATATGTATGTATGTACAGAGATATTCAGCATTGACCCTTGTATGGTCTTATGACACGGCCCGTACAGATTTCTTCTTCGACAGTTAGCCGTATTGATCATACCCCACCATTTTTGATGGTATCTGGTATGCGCTCATGGTATGATAGTATATCACCATCAGACATGGTGATCGTAGATAATTTGCTACAGCATACTATGACCCTGTTGATGTTTCAGGTTCCCACAGGATTTGTAGAGGGTATGCTAGAGCACTGGGTATTAGAGAGGCAGGTTTTCCGATTTGGGACCCAGGAGTTGACTCCTACTTTAGAGGAGTATGCATGGTTGACGATGCTACCGCTGGACAGACCTTGCGTGCATATGGCTATTTAAGATATGAGCAGACAGTTCATGACCCTCACCGGATTGAGACATAGAGTGGTCCATGTTGAGATTACATCCGGCCATGTGATATCCCAGCATTTCTTGTTTGACAGGTTTGGCTCTAAGGACAGCTATGCACAGCATTCCGGGGATTTCACCACACCGGAGGACCATTGGCGTTCATCCAGAGTAGATGTACTGCTTCTATGCGTTTTTTCATACGCCTTCATGCCGCGGTACATGGATGAACTGGATATCGGCGTCATTATGGCAGTGAGAGCTCTCAGGGAGGGTCATATCATTGTACCGATGATCATCACAGAGACTTTGAGGTCAGCTACATACTGCTGCACTTATCCGACAGGAGTATTTACAGGTAGATCAGTCATGCTGTATGTGTGGTTTATGTCACACTTGAGACCGATTGGCATATTTAGACGGCAGGGGTTTTGTTTCACCCAGGAGATAGCCATATCATACTCCTTTCAGCTTGCAGAGTGCACAGATGCTGCATCATGACCAGCTTTCCTAGCAGGGATTAGGGATCCGTTTGCCATATTACCGTGTTCAGGGCGTAGTTCACCCTACAGCTTCATTACTCATGCTCCAGGCATGGATTATCTCCCTCTGGCTGGATTAAGGGGCATGATTACTTACCACCCACTGACCGTGATGTGTCAGTTTGACCAGTTTCAGGATTTTCATCCTTATGAGGGGGCAGTGAGTCAGTGCTTCACTTCACACCATTTATCAGCGGAAGACAGATCCAGGTTGTATGCCTGTTGGGATCAGCGAGAGTTGGCTGAGTTTTCCGTTAGTCATCCAGGTTGTTCTGCAGAGTATTCCGCATGGATGGAGACAGAGACTGCATCGGCTGCAGCAGTATCCATAGTGCAGGATGTTGATTTTGACGATGAGGAGCCTATAGAGGAGGCTGACATTCCCATCGATGACTTGACTGCTGGGCTGCCAGCATTTATGATGGATTCTCCCACCCCTACTGCCACTGTTACTTAGTATTCAGCACAACATTTGGAGCAGAACTTACATCTGATGACCTATGATAGAGATCAGGCTAGGGCCGCGATGTTGACAGCTGTTGATGAGAGAGATACCGCTCTGTTAGAGAGGGATGAGGCTAGATCAGCCAGGGATGCATTGATTGGGGAGCGGGATGTCACCTTATCTGCTAGGGATGTGGCCATTGCAGATAGTACTTCCGTTAGATCCCAGATGACTGTCAGTCTTGCAGACATGAGTGCTTACATTGATGAGCACTATGCCACCATACAATTAGGATCTGCTAGCTCATGTAGATACCCTTGAGAAGGAGCTTGCAATGCTTCCTCCGTCGTCAGAGAGGGATGTTATGTTAGATCTGATAGTCTGCATACACATAAATCTGTAGATAGCTTTGTATTTTCCTGCACAGACTAGCTTATCCATTTTGTCATGTACAACACAGATGTATATACCAAACAGTATTATGTATGGCAGGGAAATATATTTTGATTCACTTCCCTTTTAGTTATGCCTTGATACTTGCTTGATGTTTACCTGTTTCTTCAAGGTCTTGTGATCTTGATGCATTCTGAACTTATCCTTGATAGATGGACATTGAGACGTCACAAAATCTCTCAGAACGGATCATTGATTTCTATAAATCCCTACCATCTTTGGTGTCTTGGGACTGGTATCTGTATGGAAAAGTGGAGAGGAGGGTGGTTTCTTCATCTCTGAGATTGACCGCACCACAGATGGTCGCCAGTACTTCTATTTGTGAGAAGCCTAGTTAATTCCATCTCTTATGGGTTGATATTGCTCTTTGAGGCATGAACACAACTTAGATGGTCACCGAATCGTCTATTTATGAGAAGAGGTTGGGTAATTCCATCCCTTTGATCTGAAACCGATGAAATATGGCGAATTGAAGGTTGATCCCAGTACCGTGTGACAAGAATTTTTGTTCTGGTAGGGGTTAGACTAACCATAAATGGCTGCCTACGTACTCCTATTGAAGAGGAGATCAAGTCTGCATAGTTCGAACCTAGTGTAGGAGGTTCAACGCTGATTGTGAAAGGCAGATAGGTGTAGAGATGTTTTTGTTGTGAAGAAAGGGTAGAAATATTTTTTTTGTTTTTGTTGTTGCGACCGGGCCATACAGCATATGGTTGCCTACGTACTCCTATTGAAGAGGAGATCAGGTCGGCGTAGTTCGCCCCTCAGGAAGAATCGCAGCTGAAGAGAAACATGAATCCCATGTGCAGGCTATACTGCGGGGAGAGGAAAGTTTAATCCCATAATGGGGATAAACTACAGGTGTGTAAAAAGTTTGATCCCGTCCTCAGGACAAACTGTAAGCGTAGAAAAGTTTAATCCCGTCTTCAGGATAAACTGCAAGTGTGAAAGGTTCAATCCCGTCTTCAGGATAACCGAAATTGTGAAAGGTTAAATCTCGTCTTCAGGATAACCGAGATTATATGGAAGGTTTGAATTGAGGTAAAACCAGGCCACTGGCTTGAAGTGTATGTTTCCATGAGGGGCAGAAGAGTATGTAGAAAGGAAAGGGTTCAAAATCGGAATGACTGGTGATTTAATGATCAAAACCAGGATGTTTGTTTGATGGTAACTTCAGACATAGTACCGTTTCATGGTGTCCGAGTTGATAATTTGTGGAAATTCATCCCCATCCATTTGCTGTAATCTGAGAGCACCTCTTGTCAATACTTCCTTGACAACAAATGGGCCTTCCCAGTTAGGAGTGAAATTTTCCCTTAGATTGATCTCGGTTGTCAATGATCTTCTTCAAAACCAAGTCATGTTGTTTGAATTACCGTAGTCAGACTTTTCTGTTGTAGGATCGTGCGATCCTTTGTTGATATAACTGACCATGGAAGATAGCCGCGGATCGCCTTTCGTCTATTAGAGACAATTAGTGATACCTGTCTTGTATCCAATGGTCTTCACCCAACTGTGCATCCATCAATACTCTGAGGGATTCCTTTTCCACCTCTATGGGAAGCATGCTTCCATCCCATAGATTAATGAGTAGGGGGTTACCCTAGTGAAAGTTCGCATGGAAGTTCTGTAGGCTAATAAAGTCAGAGGCAAGAGGTCAGGCCATCCTTTGTGATTGGCGGACATTTTTTGCATGATCTTTTTGATGTTCTTATTAGTCTCTTCAACAACACCATTCATCTTTGGATGGTAGATAACGGAGTTAAGGTGTTTGATGTGGAATTTTCTGCATAACTCCATCATTTTTTTGTTGAGGTTCTTAGCATTGTCTGACACAATGACCTCTGGTTGTCCATATCGACACACGGAATTGTTTTTGATGAAAGTAATGATAACTTCTTTAGTAACCTTGGGGAAGGATGCTGCTTCTACCCATTTAGTGAAGTAGTCGATCATGGTGAATATGAATCGATGTCCATTACTGGCTTTGGGCTCGATGGGCCCGATCACGTCCATTCACCACATTGAGAAGGGCCATGGCAAACTCATATTGTGGAGTTCCCTTGGAAGGGCATGGATAGCATTCCCATGAATCCGCATTGATAGCACCTCTTGACGTGATCATCACAGTCAGCTTTGAGTGTAAGCCAATAATGCCTCGTTCTGAGGATCTTCTTAACAAGTAGGGGACCGCTCATGTGAGGGCCACATACTCCACCATGGATCTCATCCATGAATCTCTGAGCTTGGTCTTTATCCAGACATCTGAGGAGACCTAATCCAACATCTCTTTTGTAGAGTGCATCTTCGCTCATGTAGAATTTCATAGCAAGTCGATGAATCCGCCTCTTCTCAGTTAGGCTCGCCTCAACAGGTGTAGATACTCCTTGATGCTTTGATACCAAGGACTGTGGATGGGAGGTAGCTCATCCGATACTTCTCCAATGTAATTCCTATAGACTGGGCTCTTTGGAGAGTAAACGTGATGCTTGGCATGTTTTCCTTGTCCGGTATTTAAACCAAGGAGGCCAGCGTTGCTAATGCATCTGCAAAATCATTCATATTACTAGGAATGTATAGAAAGGATATTTCTTCGAACTCCAAAGCCATCTGTAAAACTTGCCGATGGTAAGGCAGCAAATGTAATTCTTAGGTTTGATAGATTCCTGTGGATTTCTTGATTACAAATTCAGAATCCCCAAAGACAGTTAACTGCCTGATGCCTATTAAACGGGCAAGTTTTAGCCCCATGATACAGCCTTCATACTCAGTTGTGTTGTTGGTGCTGTCAAACTACAATTTGACGGCGATGGGATACTGCTCCCCCGTACCGGATATTAGGACTGCTCTAGCTCCAGAGCCTTCTGTGTTAACAGCTCCATCAAAATACATTCTCCACGCACGGCATGTATTGTACTGATGTTGTTGTTGAATTGTCATTACCCCTTCATCGGGGAAGTACATTTCCAAGGGTTTGTAACTGCCATCTGGAAAGTCGACAATTCAGTATGGGCTTACTGAACACATACTTGAGAGGATCCATTCGGGATATGAGATGGGTTATGTGACCATGGAGGTAATGTTGTAACCTCATGAAAGCCCATGTTAAAGCACAACAAGTCTTCTCAATCAAAGTGTACTTGTGTTCACTGATGCTGAATCTTTTGCTGAGGTAATAGATAGCTCATTCTTGGCCTCTATTATCTTTTTGTCCCAGCATACAGCCCATGGCATTGTCATTTATGGACAGGTACATGAACAAGGGAACATCATCCCTAGGAGGAACCAAAATAAGAGCGTTAATCAGTTGCTCTTTGATTGTGAGGAAGGCTTTTTGACACTCATCGTTCCATTTCATGGAGGAGTTCTTCCTTAAGAACTTGAAGATTGTCTCACAGGTTGCTATGAGTTGAGAAATGAATCTGCTAATGAAGTTGATTCTTCCCAAAAATCCCTGTATTTCCTTCTCTGTCTGAGGAATGGGCATTTCCTTGATGGCCTGGATTTTGGTAGGATCCAGTTCAATCCCTTTGTTGCTGACTAGGAAATCTAGAAACTTGCCTGACTTAACACCAAAGGCGCACTTGGCCGGATTCAACTTCAAGTTGTACTTACGCAACCTGTTGAAAAGTTTTATGAGATGGTCTAAGTGGTCCTCCTCCTTTCGAGATTTGACAATGATGTCATCCACGTAGATCTCTATCTCTTTGTTTATTAAATCGTGGAAAAGAGCCATCATAGTTCGCTGATAGGTTGCCTCATCATTGATGAGGCAGAATGACAACCGTCTGTAGCAAAAGGTTCCCCAAGGCGTGATGAAAGCAGTTTTCTCATGATCTTCCTCAGCGACTATAATTTGATGGTACCCCGCAAAGCAATTAGCAAAGGAGTACATGCCGAATTGAGTAGTATTATCAATAAGAATGTGGATAAAGGGCACATGAAAGCTATCTTTAAGGCAAGCTTTGTTCAAATTCCGGTAATCCACGCAGACTCGCACCTTTCCCCCTGGTTTAGGAACGGGAACAATGTTGGATATCCACTCCGGATATGTAGACACCATGATGATGCCAGCTTGAAATGGTTTCACAATTTCTTTTTTGACCTTTAAACTCCACTCAGGTTTCAATCGCCTGAGTTTTTGCCTGGCTGGCTTGAATCCTTCTTTGATGGGAAGGCGATGAAGTACAATGTTAGTGTATAAACCCACCATGTCTTCATGAGACCATGCAAACACATCCTTGATTTGGGTTAATAGTGCAACCATGTCATTCTGTTGAATTGTGGTAAGGTCTGAACCAATTTGGATTAGCTTAGGGTTGTCTAAGGTTCCAAGATTGAAAGAAGTGGTTTGATCAAGATTGGGTTTGGGTTTATCTACGACCCATTCCTTAATCTCCTGAGGTGTCTCAATGTCCTCTTGGATGTACATCAAGTCTGAGTCCAACTTTGCATCAAAGTTACAGCCCTCGTGGAGAGAAGGCACTTCATCAGCAAGTACAAGCACATCTAAATTCAGAGTCCTGAAATAAAAGATGCTTTCACTTAATATATGCAACTGTTCGATCATACAAAAGTGTTAGCATGTACTTGATAAAATAATTGCTAGTACTGTAAAGGAAAGCAAGCAATTAAAGTTATCTACATGGCAGAGGGATTTTTTTTGCCAATTTTACCCTCGTCGACCAATGCATGGAGTGCTGTTCCAATTGTCGAGGGCAAAGTCCTGATGGACTGCAGTGATGGAAGGATCGTCATTGTCCTTCTTTTCCCGAATGATAACCATGACATCTAGGCAATCATCTTCTGGGGTGTATCTGTTTATATGTTCATCATGAACAATGATGCGTATGCCTTCCATCATCAAGGCAAGGTCATGTTTATGTTTCCGTTCCTTTCCTTCTGCTTCGGGATCAGGAATCAGCACCTCTTTAGCTTTGATTGGCACTGGTTTATGAAACAACAAGGCCACAACATAGGCTGACACCTTTACTGGAGACTGCATTAGCTCATGGGGTAATGGTATAGAAAATCGCCGTGCGGCGAAAGCTTGAGAACCTGTTTGTGCTTATGAGGATTCTTATGAGTGGAACTGGCAAAATATCCTAGCCCGACTGTTCCAATTTGACTGGACATTTGAATAGGGTGCTTAATACCCTGCTTATCTTTACCAAGCCCTTGTCCAGGTTGATGACCCAATGACATCATTTCTTGAGTGGCCGGCATAACCTCGATAGAAATCTTGGGTATGGGAAGTGGCGCTCCAATAGAATAGTATTTCGTGTTACTCACTTCCAAAGTATGGAAACTGGCCGGTCCAACTTCTGAATTAAATCTGATGATTGGTAGAGTTCCTTGTTCAGGACAATCCGGCTCAGCGTTGACAGTGACTAGACTGCTGTTGATAATGTATTTGAGCTGTTGATGTAGCGTGGAGGGAACGACTCCAGCCATGTGTATCCATGGTCTCCCCAATAGCAGGTTGAATCCTGAGTCTATCTTGAGGACGTGGAAGGATACATTGAATGTATTTGGACTAATCTCAATTAGTAATTCAATCTTTCCGACGGCATTTCGCCGGGATCCATCAAAAGCTCTGATAACCGTATGGCTGCTTTGGATCCGCCTGAGATTGACATTCATCTTTACCAAGGTGGCATAAGGACAGATATTTAGAGATGAGCCTCCATCTATCAAAACTCCAGCAAGCATATACTCGGAAGACAAAACTTTAATATTCAATGACTTACAATGACCGGTCCCTTCGGGAGGTATGTCGTCATCTGTGAAGGATATCACATTGTTGTTGAAAATGTGATCAACCAAATGTTAAAATTTTTCCACATCCACTGATTTTGGCAAGTAGGCTTCTTCTAAAACCTTTAGTAAGATCTTTCGATGATCCTCAGAAGAGAAAACCAAGTCTAGTATTAAAATCTGGTGTGGAGCTTCTCGCAAGCTTAAAACCACTTTGGCTTCATTGTGGCCCATAGTGCGGAGGAATTTTCCAATCTTCTCTATGGGCAACTTCCCCTTTGCTTCGCAAGTAGGTTTAATAACCCGTTGAGGAAGATACAGTTGATTTTCCTTCGACATTATAGCAGTAGTATGAGACGTGGATCCTTCAGCTTCTCCATAACTCCATGGAACGTTATGTAAGCTGACAACAAGATATTGTGGTCTGCAAGATAAAGAAATTGGCTCTGGTGCGACCACTTTCAAAGGATTGTCAGCTCCTTTAAGTTGAATTGGTTGTATGAGAAATACTTTGACAGTCTCATCATCCATTTCAGATATAACTGCTATTGATCCCTTCCATTTGGTAGGGCATGCATTCCCACCCTTGAGTTGTACAGTGTAATCATCTACTATTTGCAGGACACCGCTATCATTAAGATTCTGAATGAGATGGCGGAGTGCCCAACATTCTTCTGTGATGTGACCACGATAATGTGAGTGATATTGACACATTTCATCAGGATTGAACCGTCCTGAACGGGGATTGATTGGAGGGAAAAGGAAGGTAATTCTTCCTTCGTTGATCAACATCTGTAGTATCTCCTCCATAGATTGGCCCAAATAGGTGAATTCCCTCTGATTGGCAAAATCCTGACGAGCTTTAGCATTTGCTCTCTTCGCAACCTTATCTTCCATAGCTTCGCTTTCTGAAGGTGGTGAGGAGGCATTCATAACAAAAGGAAGGAGATAGGCATGCTCCTGCCTGATTAATTGGCGTGTGACTTGATGATGGTGGGTCACCAGTTCTGCCAGTTGCTCAATTTGTTTGTAAAGAGCTTTCATCTTTCGTTCCATGGTAAACTGGAACTTTGCATAATCCCATTTATCAACCCCGTCTTTGATGGGTTGGGATGATTCACCGTTAGAATTGGAACCTTGTACAGTGCTCCAACTGATCATGTTGACCTCTTCTTCTTTGTGCTGAGGAGGAGGGTTGTCTTGCACATGTGGTTGATCTGGTTTGGTGACCATGATCTCACCATTGTCTATTAGATCTTGAATCTTATGCTTCAATGCCCAACAATCTTGAGTATCATATCCAGGTGCTTCGGCATGATAGGAACACTTCCGAGTAGCATGAAAACCCTCCCATTAGGGTTGGCCGGTGGAAGAAGATGTGTAATTTTCTTCTGAGCAGTCAGAAGAGCAAGAACATTCTCGAGCGAGTCCCCTAAGGGTGTGAACGTTCGAGGCCGCTTTACTTCTCCACTTTTAGACAATGGAGGGTTTGAAGATTGTGCTGGAAAAGGGGAGTAGTTTCTCCTCTGTATAAGCATACTTTGATTGCCTTTTTGTCCTTGTAGTATCAAGGAAACATCCTCCTCTTTCTTTTTATAGACCCTCCGGGGGATGTTTCCATAAGATCCGGACTGGATGTGCTCAGCAACAGCTTTAAGAGCGGCTAGGTCTTGAATTTTACCGGACTTTAATCCCATCTCAGCCATTTCTCCGTGCTTGATCATTTCAGAGAATGGTTTGCCAATACCAGCTAGAACTCTTTCATAGAAAGGAGCTTTCTGTATATCTATGAAAGTAATGACCATTTCTGATTCCGTCATGGAAGGAATAACTTGAGGAGTAAGGCACCTCCACTTTTGAGCGCACTCTCTAAATGACTCATTAGACTGTTTCTTGACCTTGGTAATTTGGTACCGGTTAGGAGCCATCTGAGATTGAAAACTGTATTGAGTAAGGAAGGCGTGAGCCATTTCTCCAGTCAGACTTTTCTAAAACAGCTGCATCCTGAGCTTTTCATTTTCTGCGTAAGACCCAAGTTCTCTAATGAACACTTTTAAATGTGTATAAGGATCCCCTAATCCGTCATATTTCTCAAAATTAGGGGTCTTGAATTTCTCTGGATAATGAACACCAGGAAATATGCAAAGGTCTGTATATGAAAAACTGCCATGTGTTCCAATCCCTTTGAGAACACGAATAGTTTCTTCCATTTGAAGGACCTTCTTCTTGATATCACCGTTGTCTGGATCTCCTTTGAGATGGGTGTTTTCAGGGTCTTTGTTGGTTGAAAGTTGGGTAAAATCTATATACGCACAACACGTAAGTATAAGTGGTCAACAAGTAATAGAGTGATGAATAGAGTATCGTTCCCACAGAGACTAATTAGTAATATCCTTAACTTACAATTACCTATATTCTATTAACCCTAATTTTATTAAACAAATCAACTCAATAATTTAAATTAACGCAACTAAAATTTAGAGTAATTAAACTAACACAAAACAATCACGAATATCAAAATCTAAAATTTCAAACAATTAATGGAGAATTAGACATATGATTTCACCCTAAGCTTCACTTTGATTTTAACACCTTTATCCCAATTCAACGCACTATCACAGTTTATTAATCAAGAACACGAACGTAGTATTAACCACCTCTCGATGCACTAATACCGTATTAACATCAATCCACAATTAAGATAAAAATCCGCTAAACACCTTAATCAACTAACCCACTATATCTCTATGTGAATTACAATTGAAGAAGGTTGAAGAATAAGTTCCCTATCCGATTACATGCGGTGTCAAGCATATCTCTACCTTAACACTCATCAAGTTTAAGCTACTAATAAAATCATGAACACATGCTATATCAACTAGGTCTAGATTTGAATATCCTCTCTCGATTACATCCAACTCCACAAAGAATTGTTGATCAGGCAATTCATAGATTCAAGCACAAATCAATATAGATAAACTGGAGATAGCTTATTAAATTGGAAATCAAAGTTTACAAAATCATCGATTCACTTAAGGATCCATCACAAGCCTAAAAAGTGAATTAGTTCACAATAAACGAAATAAACACTGAATAAATCATAGAAATCATTCTTCCAATTACAAATAATAATCTAACACGAAGAATATTGAAAAACACCCTTCACGTAGACTAGAATTGCAGTAATCTTGAAAAAATCCTCGAAATACTCCTCCACACTTGCTATCAAAACCTGAACGTAGATCTTCGTAATATGTCTCTCTTTTTCTTGAAGTTGTTATTCCTTTTGTATATCATGTCCAACACATAAGTCCCAATCGAATTCTCTATCAAATAGAGTTATATTGCCATACAAATAGCTAAAATTCGTGCCCAAGAGGAATTACAAACATAACAGGACACTCAAATTTTCCACCCCCCTCCCTAGTGGGCTATGCTCCTGACTTACTCGTATGAAAACCCCCCACCCCGGGGGGGGGGGTGTTCAGTTCAATAATACCCACCCTGGCGGGCTATGTTCCTGTTAACTGGAGTGTAAGACCCCCCCCCGCCCCGACGGGGGTGTATAAGCTATTCATGCCCGCCCCAGCGGGCCTATCTTCTATTAACTGACTTTGCTGCTCTACTAACTTGCTTTGAATTATGCTCCATTTGATTCCAAATCATACCAAATATTTCCAAATGTACGTTGAGTACCACAACCACCATTCTACACATGAAATAACATAAAACAAGTAAAAGTGAACATGATCACAAGAATATAGCAACAAATAAGGATGAATTGGATATTAAATCGCATATATAAAATACACTTACCAAAATCCCCCAAACTTAAACCGTGCTAGTCCTCGAGCACCAAAACAACTACATGCAATGCAATGAGAAGAAATGAATACTACCTAACTTATATGCTTTTAAATCCAACAATATCGTAGAGTTAAGATTACTTAACGACCTCAGCAAAAATAAGCAACTATACAATATCAACCTTCAAAAACCAATCTACAATTACGCTTTAATCCTCGAATCTCAAGCCATCATCACTGGTATAGTGTATGTGTCTAACATCTATGATAACCGATACAGACTCAATTTCAATACATAATCAATTTCTTAGAAAGAATCCTGCAGCGTAAACTTAAAAATATCAAAAATAGATAGTTCCGACAAAAATTAAGTAATCACTAATCTCAGGGGTTCAAGCAAGGTACTTATACTTCATTTTCTCTTTTTTTAGATCTACGGGGGCTTTTTGCTCTTTATTTCCCATTTTATCATCTTTATACACATAGGCATGCAATGTCTTATTCCCTTAAGCTTTTCAATGCTACCTTAACGAGCTTTCGACCAACGACTCCCAGACCATTAAGACCTTAGGGCGCTAGGTGTAAAGACAATCCCCCTGGGCTTACTTACTCAAGTAACAAAGGCTACAAAACTAGACAAGCAAGCCATAATGTTTATTCATATTTTTTTAGATTGAAGCTTATATACCCCACCTTTCATCCTCCAAACTTAAGTTCTTGCCTAACTTTTGCCTTTACTGTCCATCCTTGTCGTTTTGTCATTCACTCTAGCATTATCCTTTAGAGACCATTTATGTACCATTTTGAATTGCCCACTCAACATAGATGTTTGTTATCGTGCTATCCTTTTATACCACTTTCAAACAAGCTCAAGATTCGATTCATAAACAATCATTGTGTCACAGTTCTAATACTCAATACTGTATTTGTTAACTTGTCAATCACATCATTGGCCCACAAATAATATAAACTACAACAATGATGGACTTACTCAAACACAATATTTACTAACTAAAATTTTATTTTTATTTTTAGATTGCAAAATGCATTACAATATTATCTACTATGCATTGACAAACATTAACCTAAGCTACTATGAATGCACCTAAGCTATCATGCAATACTAAAATTAAGATGCAATACAGAAATTTAAATGATAATGACAAAAAATTAAAAATTAAAAATGCAACCTAAATGAGTTAAATGCATGCAAACATGTATTTAAATCCCCCAAACTTAAGTTAGACAATGTCCTTATTGGATGAATAGACAAAATAAGGACATGAGGACTTCCCTTTATCGCTTAAGTCTGAGGAGGTGGTTGTTGTTCTTCTTCATCGGAATCACTCGGTGGGAACCTTGGTATTGGCCCGGGCTGTTGGCATGGAAATTGAGCCGCCGGGTTAAAACTTTGAAGAGTTGTGTTTAACGAAGCGAAAGATGTGTGCATAGCATCGAACATATGCTCTTGCCACATTGCCAATCGACGCATTTCCCGACGAGTTGCCTTAGTGTGTGCATTCAGTTGATTTTGGAATTCAAGGAATTGAGATCTAGATATAGCCTCGGCTTGCGGTACCTGCTCATCACCTTGATCACCCATTTCTTCATCATCGTCCCCTGATGCCTCTGTAGCATCCACATCGTCTTTCAACGACGACGAAAAAATGAACCCCACACCACGTGGATGTGACTCTCCTCCTGCCCATACAGAGTACCGTGCTATCATTCTCGAATTAAGCAACGCGAGCGACATTTGTGTGGGCTCATCATCATACCATCGTACACCTGCTTGACGGCACAACCCACATATGAGTGATGGGTGTGGTAAGCCTCCAGAAAAATTCCCACGTAGGCACCAGCGGATGGAAAAACAAATGATAGCTCTGACGTCAATAATTAAATCTTGCACAATGGCGTACAATAACAACGCCTTCTCTTTAGTGACATCTGAAGTGTGTTGGGACGGAAGTAATTTCGCGCAGAGAAAGGCATACCAAATTTTGCCATACCGGCTAAGGTCCTTGCCGTGGAACACGGTGCCTCCCTTCTGACCTTTCATCCATGACGTTCCCAACTTTGTCATCTCCGTGAAAATGGCATCAAAATCCAGGTCAGAAGTACGAAGATGCTCATACTGGCAGCGGCGAGGCACCCTTAGTTGGTAGTAAGTATTTATGGCATTAACACTGAATGGAACCAACCGTCCTCGTACAAATACTTGGAATGGTTCTTTGTCTACAACATTTGCATAAAATTCTTTGACGATGTTGATAACTGCTGGTTTTGACTCCTCGGTGAATTTGGTACACTCCTTTTGGTAAATTTGAGGCATAAGCTCCCCGTCGTTAGGATCCGGTGCCAACCCCCTCTCCGGTGTAAGGGCTTTGGTAAGCATGTAGTCATACCGGTCGGCGGCGGCGACACTTGCAAATTTCCGATGATCAAAGGTGCGGGTTGGTTGGGGTGGACGTGAACTCTCCCCCCTTTGGCGTTTGGACGACTATTGTGAAGCCATATCTCTCCCTAGTGGTAGCCTTTCCCTAACTCTCTAGGCTCACAACTATACTCTCTTTTTGCTTTATATCAATTGTGGTGGAAGAGTTTGTATGAGATGGGGTGGAATTTATAGATGGAGAGGGAAGGCTATCATTGGTGGAGTGAAGAGGTGGAGAGGTGGAGAGGTGGAGAAGAGTTATGGAGTGTTGGGAATGTGGGGGAAAAGTAATGTTAGTGGGTGGTGGTTATGGAGAAATGAAGTAGTTGGGAAGTGTGAAAGTGGAGTGTTATTGGGAAGGGGAGAAGACCAAATAACTGCCCACGTCTGTCTGAATTTTAGGACCCCCGCCCCGGCGGGGGGTATTGAACTAGAAAGACCCTCCCCGGCGGGCTATGCCACTGTTTTCTGAAGTCGAGGACCCCCGCCCCGACGGGGGTTGTAATACTGGAAAGGCCTGCCCTGGCGGGCTATGCCACTGTCAGTCCCTATCTTTTGTTTCACTGTATAGCAGTTGTGCTTCAGTTTTGCTCACTTAAAGCTCTATTTTCAACCTACATGACATAAAGCAGAAATATTAGTGAATTATTTATAGCATGATGTATTGTGGAGAAATTAAAAAGATTTTTTTTTCTTCTTTTATTCGTCTACCTAATACTGAAATGAAAACTATGATCAAGCAATTATGAGTATAAAATATGATAAAGAACTAAAAATTGGGTTGCCTCCCAATTAGTGCTTGATTTTAATTCATTCAACATGACTACTTCCTGCTTAAGTTGTGTCGGCCAATGTGATGTCGATCACGTCGGTGGTGGCTTCGCCACCCCAGTAATGCTTTAGACGGTGTCCGTTAACTTTGAATGTGTCGAGTGGATTGCGACTATAGATTTTGACTGCACCGTGAGGGAACACCCGCTTGACCTTGAATGGTCTTGACCATCTCGATTTAAGTTTTTCGGGGAACAATCGCAGCCTTGAGTTGAATAATAGTACTGCTTGGCCTAGCTCGAATGTTTGACGCAAAATTTTCTAGTCGTGCCATCTTTTGACTTTTTCTTTGTATAGTTTGGCATTCTCATAGGCGTAAAGACGAAACTCGTCGAGTTCATTCAATTAAAGTAATCTCTTCTCTCCTACAACTTTTTGATCAAAATTGAGTTTTTGCACTGCCCAATATGCCTTATGTTGTAGCTCGACCGGTAAGTGACATACCTTCTCATACAATAGTTGATATGGTGACATCCCAATTGGCGTCTTGTATGCAGTCCGGTAGGCCCATAAAGCATCGTCCAATCTAAGCGACCAATCTTTTCGACTCGAATTCACCACTTTCTCCAATATCATTTTGACTTCTCTGTTTGATACCTCAGCTTGTCCACTGGTTTGAGGGTGATACACTGTAGCTATCTTGTGGTTGACCCCATACTTAGCCAAAAGAGCAGTAAATGACTTATTGCAGAAGTGACTACCTTCGTCACTGATAATTGCTCTTGGTGTGCCAAATCTCGTGAAGATGTTTTTTTGGAGTAATTTGATGACCACCTTGGCATCGTTTGTTGGTAGATCTGCAGCTTCAACCCACCTTGACACGTAATCCACTGTGAGTAGAATGTATTGATTATTCAATGACGAGGGAAATGGTCACATGAAATCGATACCCCATACGTCAAAAATTTCAACTTCCAGAATTGTTTGTAAGGGCATCTCATTACGTTTCAAAATGTTGTCCACCCTTTGACACCTATCGCATTATTTGACAAACTGGTTGGCATCTTTGAATAATGTAGGCCAATAAAAACCACATTGCAACACCTTCGCTTCTGTTCTCTCACTTCCATAATGCCCGCCATACGCCGATGAGTGACACTCATGCAAGATATTCTTTGCTTCACTATATGGGACGCACCGTCGAATCATCTTGTCGGCGCACTGCTTGAATAAATATGGATCATCCCACATGTACCATTTCATGTCGTGCAGAAATTTCCTTTTCTGTTGCCTTGTGAGGTCAGGTGGTAGAATGTTGCTCACAACGAAATTTGCATAATCGCCATACCACATAATCTTTGCTGAAATCCCAAATAGTTGCTCATCCGGGAATGATACGTTGATTTCACATTTGTCATCTTTTTCTTTCTCGTGGTTTTCCAACCTCGATAAGTGATCGGCTACTTGGTTCTCCATCCCCTTTCTATCCTTTATTTCTAAGTCGAACTCTTGAAGTAGGAGAATCCACCGGATAAGGCATGGTTTAGCATCCTTTTTCGCTATCAAGTATCGAATCGCCGCATGGTCTGTGTAAACTATCACCCTAGTCCCGATCAAGTAAGCCCAAAATTTGTCAAACGTTTACACTACTGCAAGCAATTCTTTTTCTTTGGTTGTGTAGTTCATTTGCGTTTCTATAAGTGTTTTGCTTGCGTAGTATATAGCGTGAAACACCTTATCTCTACGTTAACCCAAAACAGCCCCAATCACGAAGTCTCTTACATCACACATAAGCTCGAATGGCATGTTCCAATCCGATGCCACTATAACGGGGGCTGTAGTCAATTTCCTCTTTAATAAGTCAAACACCGTCTTGCATTCTTCATCAAAGCTGAACTTTGCATCCTTCTTTAAAAGACTGCATAGAGGTTTCATAATTTTAGAGAAGTTCTTTATAAATCTCCTGTAGAACCCAGCATGTCCCAAGAAACTCCTAATACCCTTAACTGAGCTTGGTGGATGCAACTTTTCAATAGTTTCCAGCTTCGCTTTGTCAACTTCCAATCCTTGAGCCGATACCTTATGGCCCAAAATTATGCCCTCTTCAACCATAAAGTGGTATTTTTCCCAATTTAGTACAAGATTCATGTCCTTAAATCTTTGCAAAACCATGACCAGATTCTTCAAGCAATTATCGAAGCTGTCCCCATAGACCGAAAAGTCATCCATGAAGAACTCAACATTTTTCTCCACCATATCTGAAAAAATCTCCATCATACACTGTTGGAAAGTTGCAGGTGCATTACATAGCCCAAACGACATCCTTCTAAATGCAAATGTGCCATAAGGGCAAGTAAATGTGGTCTTCTCTTGATCCTCTAGAGCAATGACTATTTGGTTGTAGCCCGAGTAGCCATCCAACAAACAGTAAAATTGGTGTCCCGCTAATCTTTCTAATATTTGGTCAATAAAAGGCAACGAGAAATGATCTTTTCGGGTTGCCTTGTTCAATTTTCTGTAATCCATGCAAACCCGCCAACCTGTAACTGTTCTAGTTGGGATTAACTCGTTGTCGTCATTCTGCACCACCGTCATTCCCCCTTTTTTCGGTACGCACTGGACTGGACTAACCCATTTGTTGTCGGAAATCGGGTAGATGATGTCGGCGTATAACCATTTCAAAATTTCCTTCTTCACAACTTCTTTCATAATTGGATTAAGCCGTCGCTGTTGTTCCACCATTGGTTTTGCCTCATCTTCCATCAAAATTTTGTGCATGTAAAATGAAGGGCTGATTCCCTTTATGTCAGCGATTGTCCACCCAATAGCTAATTTGTGTTCCCGAAGCACATCAACAACTTTTATTCCTGCAATTCGTTAAGTGCAACTGCAATAATAACAGGTAAAGAATTTAAATTGCCTAAATACGCATACCTGAGGTGCTTAGGAAGTGGCTTAAGTTCCAACTTTGGTGGCTCTTCCAATGATGGTTTCAGTTTTTCTGCGATTACCTCCTCTGTGTGCAGTGGTTCAAACGGTGTTCTAAATCTTGGTACTCTTGGCAATGAGTCTAGCAATTGAAGGCAATCCACCAATTCTGGATCGTCGATCTCTTCATCTCCCAATAAAGTTGTTTCTAACAGATCGTTCACCAAACTTTTGCTCATGTCATTACTAATGATTTGCTCAATTAAATCCATTCGAAAACATTCTTCCTCATCCGTAGGGAATTTCATGGCCTTAAACACATTGAATTTCACTTCTTGATCTTGGACCCTCATAGTGAGTTCTCCCTTTTGTACATCTATGAGTGTATGCCCTGTAGCCAAAAATGGTCTCCCTAGGATAATCGGGATGTTCTTGTCCTCCGCAAAATCCAGAATGATAAAGCCCACGGGGAATATAAACTTATCCACTTTCACTAAGATGTCCTCTACTATGCCTCTCGGATATGTGACCGACCTATCCGCCAACTGTAATGTGATATTTTAGGACTTGGTACAGGCAAACCCAATTCTAATTATACCGACAATGGCATAAGATTTACACTATCCCCCAAATCACATAAACACTTGCTAAAATGCATCTCTCCGATCGTGCATGGAATAGTAAAGCTCCTTGGGTCCATGAGTTTTGGTGGTAATTTCTGCTGTAATACCGCACTACACTCCTCTGTTAGTGCCACAGTTTCAAAATCTTCCCATTTCTTTTTCCTTGATAGAATCCCTTTCATAAATTTTGCGTTACTCGGCATTTGTTTTAGGGCCTCTGCAAATGGTATGTTGATTTGAAGTTTCTTGAAGACTTCCAAAAATTTTAAAAATTGCTTGTCTAATTTTTGTTTTTGAAATCTTTATTGGAATGGTGGGGGAGGATAAACAGCTGGTTCGTTAACTGGTTTGTTCTTTTCCATTTGTTTTTCTTTCCCTTGCGTTACCTCACCCACTATATTTTCCTTCTCTGGTTCAACCTCCTTTGTAATCAAAATTTCTGGCTCTTGACCAACAAGCTGTCTTCCACTTCTCAACATAATGGCTTGACACTGCTCGTGAGTACACTTAGGATTTCTCTCGGTGTCACTTGGTAATGTCCCTTGTGGTCTATTATTCAATGCCAACGCAATTTGACCTATCTAATTCTCTAGATTCTTGATCGCCGTCTCTTGTGATTTCATAGCCATGGCTTGATTTTTATAGCCAAATCGGTGCTAGTCATGAATTTTGCCAGCACTTCCTCCAGATTGGGTTTCCTTTCTTGATATTGAACTGGTTGTTCCTGATTCTGAAAACCTGGAGGATATGATTGTCGTGAAGCTTGATTTTGCTGGTTGTTGCTCCATGAGAAATTTGGATGATTCCTAATTCCTTTATTGTATATGTTCTGATATGTGTTTTGAGGAATTTTGTTATAGTTGCTAATGAATTGCACAGCTGCTGAATTAATTGCACATTGCTCCGTTGGGTGCTCTCCCGCGCACAACTCGCATATTATTGCCACTTGCTGTACTTGTTGTGTTTGTTGTGCTTGTGCTGCTGACACTGACTCCAACTTCTTTGAAAGTGCAGATATCTGTGCCTGCATCGCTGTCATACTATCTACTTCTAATACCCCAGCTGCCTTTGCCTGTGTAATCCTCACTGTGGGCCAGTGATAGTTATTTGCTGACATGGTTTCAATCAACTCGTAGGCTTCCTCGTAACTCTTAGCCATGAATGCTCCACCCGATGCTGCATCAATACTTGTCCTAAGATTCCCATGTAGTCCGTTGTAAAAGGTGTTCATTTGTAGCCACTGGGGCAATCCATGATGTGGGCATTTTTTGAGAAATTCTTTATATCTTCCCCATGCCTCATATAATGACTCCCCATGTTGCTGTTCAAATATCGTAATCTCTTTCCTTATCTTCACATTTTTCGCTGGTGGAAAGAATTTTGCAAGGAATTTTTGAGCTAAATCCTCCCATGTAGTTATCGAACTGGACAGTAGAGAATGAAACCAACTCTTCGCATTGTCCTGTAAAGAGAATGGGAACAATTGAAGTCTCACCGCCTCATCCGAAACCCCATTGAACTTAAAAGTGTAGCACATTTCCAGAAAGCTGACTAGATGCTCTTTCGGATCGTCATTTTCAAATCCCCCAAACTGATCTTAATTTTGAATCATTTGTATCATCCCAGGCTTAATTTCAAACGTATTTGCTGCTATTGCTGGTCTGGGGACGCTTGATTGCAGTTCAGTCACCTTGGGTGTTGCGAAGTCCTTTTACGCTTTTCGATCTTCGGCTGCCATTACTGTTACCTCTTCCTTTTTAAATGTTTCGAATTCTTGCCTCGTTTCCTTGATCCACTTACTCAACCTCTGAAACCTTTTCTCAATGTCGTCCTCAAAAGGCAGCAAGTCTGGATTTTGGGACCGAGTTTGCATAAACTACTTCCACACCTGAAATAAGAAGCACAAAACAAAAAAAAATAAAAATGTCAAAGTAAAACTGGATTAATTAAACTGATATTGTAAAAATAATAAGAATTATACTATAGTCCCCGGCAACGGCGCCAAAAACTTATTGGGTAAAATCTATATACGCACAACACGCAAGTATACGTGATCAACAAGTAATAGAGTGATGAGTAGAGTATTGTTCCCATAGAGACTAATTAGCAATATCCGTAACTTACAATTACCAATCTTCTATTAACCCTAATTTTATTAAACAAATCAACTCAATAATTTAAATTAACGCAACTAAAATTTAGAGAAATTAAACTAACACAAAATAATCACGAATATCAAAATCTAAAATTTCAAATAATTAATGGAGAATTAGACATATGATTTCACCCTAAGCTTCACTTTGATTTTAACACCTGTATCCTAATTCAACACACTATCCCAATTTATTAATCAAGAACACGAACGTAGTATTAACCACCTCTCAATGCACTAATACCGTATTAACATCAATCCACAATTAAGATAGAAATCTGCTAAACACCTTAATCAACTAACCCACTATATCTCTATCTGAATTACAATTGAAGAAGGATGAAGAATAAGTTTCCTATTCGATTACATGTGGTGTCAAGCATATCTCTACCTTAACACTCATCAAGTTTAAGCTACTAACAAAATCATGAACACATGCTATATCAACTAGGTCTAGATTTGAATATCCTCTCTCGATCATCCAACTCCACAAAGAATTGTTGATCAGGCAATTCATAGATTCAAGCACAAATCAATATAGATAAACTGGAGATAGCTTATTAAATTGGAAATCAAAGTTTACAAAATCATCGATTCACTTAAGGATCCATCACAAGACTAAAAAGTGAATTAGTTCATAATAAACGAAATAAACACTGAATAAATCATAGAAATCATTCTTTCAATTACAAATAATAATCTAACACGAAGAATATTGAAAAACACCCTTCACGTAGACTAAAATTGTAGTAATCTTGAAAAACTCCTCGAAATACTCCTCCACACTTTCTATCAAAACCTGAATGTAGATCTTCGTAATATGTCTCTCTTTCTCTTGAAGTTGTTATTCCTTTTGTATATCATGTCCAACACATAAGTCCCAATCGAATTCTCTATCAAGTAGAGTTATATTTCCATGAAAATAGCTAAAATTCGTGCCCAAGAGGAGTTGCAAACATAACAGGACACTCAGATTTTCCACCCCCTGCCCCGACGGGGGTTTATATACTATATAAGCATGCCCCAGTGGGCTATGCTCCTGACTTGCTCGTATGAAGACCCCCCCGCCCCAGCGGGGGTGTGCAATTCAATAATACCCGCCCCGGCGGGCTATGTTCCTGTTAACTGGAGTGTAAGACCCCCCGCCTCGGTGGGGGTGTATAAGCTATTCATGCCCGCCCCGGCGGGCCTATCTTCTATTAACTGACTTTGCTGCTCTGCTAACTTACTTCGAATTATGCTCCATTTGATTCCAAATGACACCAAATATTTCCAAATGTACGTTGAGTGCCACAACCACCATTTTACACATGAAATAACATAAAACAAGTAAAAGTGAACATGATCACAAGAATATAGCAACAAATAAGCATGAATTGGATATTAAATCGCGTATATAAATTACACTTATCATTGTATCCAACTAAGGTTCTAGAATTATTTTTTCCAGACCTTGAACTCCTCCTTATGTAGGGGATTCTGTATGTGTAGGTATCTTCGTACCCTGAGTGGACTGGTGCAATTCTTTCAGTAGAACGACCAAGTATGCAATTTGTTTACTCAATCCGTCAAATTCTTCTTGGGAGACAGCATTAGACTGGTCAGAAGAAGACATGATTGGTTGTAGGCTCGTGGCCTTTTTGGATTTTGAGTGGGTAACAGGCCCAATTGCTTCCCTACAAAAGACTTACGTAGTTTAGTCTTAGGGTAATGTAAATGTTATCATAACATGTTCGTTTAGGAATTTTGTCCTGTAAAATCTGTTGTTAATTGATAACATGTCATGCATGCACAGATATTCTTCATATTTTCCATTACATATGGATGAACATGGAATAAAATACAAGTAAATGCTTTTACAAGTAATTGAAAATGGAAAGTATGAAGAGACTTTCCTCCGTGTTTGGTTTATCAGAGGCTGACCTATCTTAGGGTTACTCTCGCGGCTTTTTGGCATGAAGGTTCCCAGATCATCGCAATCTACTTGACGGGAAGTTAATCCGGTCGTTCAACAGGAGCGAATCTGAGTGGTTCCTTTCCTGAGCCTCGGGGAATTATTCTTCCCACAAGTCCAGTAATCAAACACTGAAAGGATAGCCTCCTGGTGGAGGGACCACACAACATACATTCACATACAACGTGTCTCACCGTTTATGTAAAATGATGACATGTGCGAAGCACTAATATCACAGATAGATATTTAGCAGTGCAGTAAGTAAGATGCATTCGTACACATTCATCATAAATGTAAATGCAACATTCACACACAAGCATATAACAATTTTGAAAAGCTTGTAATAGCGGCTTAAGCCCTCTTACTGGAGTCCCCAGCGGAGTCACCACCTGTCGACATCGGGATTTTTGAGTGTCCCTTTTCGTTACTTGTTCTTTGGTGTTCTCATGTTAATATGAGATTTGTTTGAAAAAACAAGTGAAAAAGGTCCGACATGTATAATGTCGACGATTTGACTTTAAGAGTCGCCAGTTGGTGTATTTAATTGGTTGCACCAAACTAACCGAAAAGGTTTGCACATTGACCCAGTGATTTGACACTGCTAGATGGGTCTGTGAAATCGAGATTCATCTTGGGTTCGGGGGCTTGATTATGCGGAGGGAAGGTGTTAGGCACCCCCCGACATCCATGTTACCATGGTGACCGCCACATTTCAAAGAAATTGTTATATGAATGTGTATGTGTGTGTTTGTGGATCAATGTGCAATTATTTGAAAGTAGTGCGAGGCCTCATTCGCACCTATATACACAAGATTTGAATTTTATAGAAAAATTCAGTTTTAACCAAGATATATCAATGATGTTTTGTAAAAGAGGTTTTTCAAACCCTGTGCTCAATAGGAATTGAGACCTTTTCATATTTCCATTTTATTATTAAATGTTCGGCTTGTTTGCTTTTATTTTCGAGATGCGAAGCATTCTCGAGAAAATAATATACAGCAGTGCCGAACTCCTCATGGGCATAACAGCCATCCAAGGAAATTCAGACACTGTAAAATAATGTACAAGCTGCTTACAGCTGAAAAATATGTCTATCATAGGAACCGAATCTAGATTCAGTAGACTGAGTCTGTGATCACATGATTCCTAGGCTCACATGATACTGCAATTTGTATGGAAAGCAGTAAGCAGTTATATATATAAAAGCTGTAAATATATATATACAGACATGATCAACCACCACGAAGCAACTCCATGGGGGATTAGAAATGTAAACATATAAAAGCGGTAAATATGTATATATATGGACATGATCAACCACCACGAAGTAAACTCCAGGTGGGACAAAATGTAAATAAAGCTGTAAAAGCGATCAACTGCCACGAAGTAAACTGCAGGCAAGACAAAATGTAAATAAAGTTGTAAAAGGCCACGAATTAAACTCCAGACCTGATAGAAATGTAAATATATATATATATATATATATATATATATATATGTACAAATATATATATATATATATAAAAGTAGTAAACGCACCGGATGTGAATCCAGGCTCATCGGATATGTCCGATAACAATTATATATATAAGTGTGTATATATATATATATATATATATATATATATATATATATATATATATATATATATATATATATATATATATATATAAGCGAGTAAATGCTCCGGATGTAAAATCCAGGCTCATCAGATATGTCTGACAACAATTATATATATATATATAAAGTAATAAATGCTCCAGACCGAAGTCTAGGCTCAATCGAGGCATAACTCGATAATGTTAGTCTATATATGAAATATATACATATATATAAGTATATATACAGACAGGAATGAAAACCACGGACCGAAGTCCGGGCAAACACACTCACACGACTCTCAATGTGTATAACAGTGTGTGCTAATATGAGAAGAAGACTTTATATAATGTGAGAAGGCTTACAGTGGGCTGCCAAAGTAGACTTTTATGACTTTAAATGTATAAGCACTCAGCTCCCGTCAGATAAAAGATAGCTATATGTGAGCTAACAAGTGTTTAAAAGTGAGAAAGCACTCAAAAGATGTGTATGCAGAGTAAAATAGACAGGGCTTCCTTGCCTTTTCTCTCTCTTCTCTCCTTCAAATGGATGACCCCAAGGCTTGTATATATAGACGGATGGCCGTAGGTACACCTGCGACAGCTGCGGTTGTACCTGCAGCTGGTCGTGGTGCATTCGAGCCTCGCGGGTCCCGTCATCTCGTAGTACGTGCACTGTAATGTCTACTCGAACTTATAGAACTTTAATCCGAGCATCCGAACGAGGTATATCTGACCTTCTTCGGACCGCTTGTGTCGAGAGTTACACAATGACATGGATTAGAGGTTGTACAAAGTCAGGAAGAGGGGTCTATGCCCATGGTCTTCAAGCTTCAAATTCTATCCAAAGTAATGCCACGCGTAATAGTCACTCGGGATTGTTACTCCTCGGTTCTTGTGGGACATTATTGTATGTATGTATGTATGAAGTTTCGAGACGACGCGCATGTGTTGAAAGGGGCAAGATGATGTTTAACTCTTCGCCGAGGTTATCGTCGGTTTTAGTTAAAAGTAGATGTTGCACAGGGTTACATCTGAGATTGGACTACTTGTTGGTATGCCGTGATTTCATCTTGTTGAGGCGGTAAGATGACACTTTTGAATCGTTACCGGGGTTATCGCCGGTTTGAGCAGAAAGCAAATGTTGCTCAGGTTACATCTGAGATTGGACTGCTGCAAGTGTTTTAATACCGCAAGGTCATCTATGAAAGAACCTATCTTCCCGTTGTTAGCTCCGGGTCTGAGGTATGATTGCCTCGGTAGGAGGTTTGAGCTTGAAGCTAATCGCATGTGTTTGAAATAATTAATTCTGGAGTTATCGCCGAAACTGCAGAAGCATCCCTTGGGGCTATCACCAAGGATGGAGTTGCTACTCCCAATATTGTTCCTGGGACTGGAACTGAACGTCGCGGTGTTATCGCTGAGACAAAACTGTCATCTCCGGTGTTTTTGCCTGTCTTTTGATCTTGCAAACCTCGGGGTTATCTCCGAGATTGGAAATGACATTCCCGGTGTGTGTTCTGGGTTTGAGATGAAGTTCTCGGTTTGTGTTCCAGGTTGGAACTGATGTTCCCAATTTGTGTTTCGGGTTAGAACTGCACTTCCGGTAGTATTCGAAATAAATGTAAGCTGTCTTATATGGTTATCTCTGAAAGACGAATCTGCCCTCCTGTAATGTTAGTAACAGGCATGCAAAAAAATCTGAGTGTTTACAACACCTATTAAACATCATACATTATTCGGAACCTTAAACATTGTTCAAATAATAATAACTTTGACAAAGTGTATAATTCTTCATGTATCACATCTGATTCATGTCTTTCAAGTAGCACATAACGTTACCTTGAATCCTTAACCTGCAAAAGTGGTTATTTGCAAGGTTGAGCTCGACAGCCCAGTAAAATCTAACAGTTTTCATGAACCACATAGCACATGATAACATGCTTCACATACATCTCATAAACAATGGACAAACATAACATACATGCTGTAGTTCATATAACAAGTATAAAGATTGAGTTCCTTACTCAATCAACATTCATTACTCAATCAGCGTAGTCATAAATTGACTTTAACATTTCATACTTTAAGCATATATATAACACAACATGCTATTTGTAATAAAGATTTAAAACAGTTCATTATCAAGTTTATATAACAAATAGAAACTGAAAGACTTGCCTTGATCGTTGTTTACCAATAACAGTTTAACAACTTACAGCTATCTGCACTTCACGTGCCCTACACAACTATATAATCGTGCATATAAACTATTAGTCACATAGCAATGCATAGCAGTTGTAATATAAACTTTACCCTATATCTCATAACCCTTCCTGTTAATCAATACACAATGTTCAACTTGATTGTGTTAACTTTTAACTTATACCTCACTATATTTCTTCTTAATAATACTCAAAATTTATTTAAGTGTTTAAGTCTTGCTAGGAATCCTTATTGATTTTATATTAAATCCATTTCATATCTTATAATATTCATTTCATTTGACTTAAACACTTTTTACGTTCATTAACATTTGTTACGGCGTTTCGACGTTCATTCGTCACATGCCCGATTTGTCTCTCTTGTGTATGCTTAGTATACTTATACAACTTATCTAATACATTATTTATTAATTTTAAGCATCATTATATTTACTAACATTCATGTTTTATAACTTAGAACAACATCTTTTATCATTAGAAGCACTACACTTGAATATGTGCATGCCCGACGCCCTCCGATTGTCCCCAAAAACACAATAGTCTTAAATATGACCATTTTGACCCCTGTTCCCGACATCAAATCGAAAAAATTAAAGAATGAAAATTGTAGGCATATTCGTCCTTGTTCCAGATCATCTTAAATCGCCTCAATCGGAGTTTTTATGAAAACGTTGTGCCTATTTTACTAAAATTGGTCAAAACAGTCACACTTGACACACTTTGGGTGTAGCTACGCCAAACTAAGCCTTGGATACAACGCATCTGCACCCTAGAGGGTAGATGACCCCCAATTTACTTAAGGCACAGTGCAGCTGCACCTGTTAGCAGAATTGGAACTCTATAGTTCACTGTTCTCGCGATTTTTAAACCTTTTCTCCTTCTAATCTTCATAACTTGAGTTATACACATCCAAATTAGTCCGTTTTTGATTCTATGGATTCTTAATTCATAGAACTACAACATAATAGAATTATAACAATTTAAAGAAACACTAACAAGCCTAAATCTTGACCGAAAACTCATGTTCATACTAAACTTTCATGTTTTAACATGTTTAGCGAATTCATTCACTACGAATTCGTTTGTTAACCAAATTGATTCATTCAACTTGTGTTCTTTTTCGTTTCTTATTGTATTAGTAGAATCCATCACCAATTTTACAATTATAACATAAAATCCTAACCAATTTTAGTCTCAAAACAGACCTAAAATACATATATTAAACAAAACTCATACTCTTCATCCTTAACATGATTTTCATGAATTTGACAACTCTAAAATCGTTTATAGATGACATACCACAAATTATACACACCTATAAACAAATATATCATTATCCTTCATCAACCTAAACTAATTTTATAGAAACCTAATATTTGAGGCAAACAAAAGTAGAGAGTTTTAAGGTTGGATTAATACCTTTTGATTCCTTCTTAACCCAATTAGATGATGAATAAGGTTATTTTCTTCATTTTCTTCCAAAGCACTTCTCCAATTCTAAGAGAATTCTCTCTTTTCTCTCTATTTTTCTCTGTTCTTCTTCCCTTCTATTCTCAGGCTTAGGCCAACTTCTTATGTAAAAAAAAATAAAACAGACGCAAGAAACTTAAACGTATAAAACTGTCATAATAATAAATATAATAATTATGTATCATTTATAAAAATATTTATTATATTTTTTTAATTCAAAAGCCATAAGGCTTTGTTTGGCAAAACACTTTTAAAAATAAAGATTTAATATTCCTTAAGCCTAGTTTGGTAAATCCATTTAAAACTCCTTTAATTTACTTTAATAAATCATTTATACTATAATTTATTATCCCACATTATTTACTTAGATTTTCATATCCAATCTTAATTAAATAAACAAAACTAATTACCAAAAAGTTATAATTTTCATTATAATTTTACTTAATAAATTAACATATCACTTTAATTACTAAATTAAATTAAAACAACATTCTACCAAACTATATAACCCTTAACAACTCTCTAATTTAGTTATTAAGTTAAATTAGAGTATTATCTCATAAATTTAATTTATCACTCTTTTATCTTAATTAAGTTAATTTCTATAACTCATGAATTATTTACTTACTAATAAATAATCCAACAAATATCTATTAAACAACAAACACATCAAATAAAAATAGTTATTTAATTCAATAAATATTTAAAATTATAAATAAAAATTTGGATTGTTACAGATGAAATATAGATATATATGGATGTGTATATATAACAACTTATCTAAATACTTTGACTAATTTTCTTTTCTTCAGAAAATTAGAAATTTGTTAGAGAGAGAGAGTGAAAGCTTCTTTAGATAGAATGTAGGCAAGGAGAGTAAGTTTTTCTTAGATTAAAAATTGGTAATGAAAAATGAAGAAAAACTTTCCTATTTATAGAATTTTGAAGTTAAGGGCAAAAAAGTCTTTTGGCATTTTGATTTTAAAAATCAATGGTTTAAATGCATTTTAAATCAAATGTGTGACACCCCAAATTTAGGTACTTAAAACCCGAACTCGGTGCTTCACAATACCATTTTTTTGAGCGGAATAATAATAATAATAATATAAACATTAAACTTAATTTAAATACATCAGAGTTATCTAATCCCCAGTTTCTCAACCTTTACTACCTTACATTACATGATAATTATAAATATCATTGTCTTAATATAGTCTAACTATTACATAAGATACCACAAAGTTTATTCTGCTAGCTTTCCCTTTCGTTTGTTCTTGTCTGAACCTTCAGGTTGATCACGTTTAGCTGAAAACACTTACATTTAAAGCAAGAATGAGCATTTGGGTGCCCAACAAGTAATAGCAGACAATAAACGTTAGCTGAAAGAAGTAAATATTTTCTTTGAAAGGCACTTCTACAACTAATCAACAGTTGTGAAGTAAACTGAAACAATTCTAATCAACATATCAATTTTATTTCAAATTTTGAAACTATGTACTGACTATAATTAGTGAGCAGTCGACAGACTACGAACTTTGTTTTCGATTTTTGATATTCAATTGAATAACAAGAATTAATTATACGCAATAACAAAGTGGAATATTTTCCAGAGTTTATGCTGAGTGATCCCTAAGGATCTTGAACTTCTCTTCTCGAGTAACTATCAAAGATTTACTTTGATATACCCAGGTGTATCAGATAACCATAAAGATTAAGTCATACCCCTCTGTAAGTATAATAAGTGATCAACTTCATTATACCCTATATTATGCAAAATACTTAAAACGCGCGCAATGGCCGAATATACGACCAAAATTTTCCCTTTTATATAAAAAGGTTGTTCTCCTCAGTATTATAACCAGAATTTGAATTATAACAACGAAATACTATGATTTCAATATCTAATCGCTTTTTCGATTTAGCCAAAACAATTGGTATCGACTTGTCAATAATAACTGAGTTCTATTCTCAAACCTATCAAGTTCTAACAAATGTTCGTCTAGCCAGAATAATTAGCTAAGACATATCTCAACGCTATTTTTAAATTTATGTCTAGCCGAGTCAAATAGCTTAGACGGCTTTTAAGTCAATGTATACATACTAAAAACCAAAAGTATGTATCAACATGTGATTAAATACAATAAATTATCCAAGTGAGGACACTTGTATAATCAATATTTACAAATTAACGAACAAAATATATGTATATGGATTATATAATAATATTGTAATGATAAACAACGATCGGATAGAATTCAAGAACTGGCATGTCTACAAAAGTATAGATACATGAACAATAACAATAACAATAGAGTTATGAAACTGGCTTACACATGTCCATTGCATAAAATAAATGCAAAGGTTAGATACTTGTATGATCTGCTGTAACGACCCCAAAATAGGTCCATTCCATCCAACCCATTCTGAGTCGCCAAATACATGGTACAAAAAACAACTACAACTTTATTACTAGGGGAGAGTCTGGCTTCGGTGCATCCCCCATCAACAGGAAGTCACCAGCGAAAGGCTCTGGGCTCTTTACTTATAGCTCTGATACCAACTGTGACTCTGGACACCATCATGTGTCAGCACCTCACCAGTGATACCTTACATAAAGGTATAGTCGAAAACTGTTTTAGAAATTAAAATCTTTGGGAAGTGCTCAAGGAAACCTTCGTACATGGGAGGCCATACGTCTAGGTTATTATAGATATCATATGGCCACAGAATTATCCTTGGTTGACCCAATAGACCCCAAAGAAAAACAAGAAGATTACTATCATATTCTTCCCAATGGCAAGTCTTCTCCTGACATAGCATTATCTCCACTGTCTCTAATTGAGAGTTATGTTTCAAATAGACTCCAAGATCATATAGATAGTGCTGGTAGATATATTCAGCAAGTGGATGAGCACATCCATGTTTTATGATGACACGAGGTGGTATGTCATTAGACATCTTGTATAACAGTGGCAAAACACCCTTCCAAGTTAAATTCACCTCACCCTCAACATCTATAGACCACCGTTCTATTCCTTTGTTATTCCCCCGCTCGACCCAGCTACACTCGTATTACCTGAAAGGAATTGTGAAGCAAAAGGGTGAGCACAACTAGCTCAGTAAAGAATGTCATGACTAAAGATAAATAAATTATCAATAGCCTTCAACAGTAATAAATCAGAGATTTAGAACATACGGTACATGATAAAAAATTTCAACCATAGTTGCAGCGGAACAAGCAATCCATTAGAAGAGTCAAATAGACTATAAAGTCTATTATCTTCTCCATGTTAAAAGTCCATCAACAATGTTTTATCCCTGTAACATCAATCAACAATTCCTGTCCACAATCACATGTATAACTCATAATCGTAATTGTTGTTCTAAATTCCTTTTCTCATCCAGGACAAAGATAATTTTTATCACCTGAAACATCAAAGATCATGGTTATACTAAATCACAGTTCATGTTCATAATCATACTAATAAATTCATCTTTTCACTACGGCCAAAGATATACATCAATAAGTCATCTTTGCACTACAGGCCAAAGATATTCATCAACAAGTCATCTTTGCACTACAGGCCAAAGATATTCATCAACAAGTCATGTTCATCTAAACACATGTTCATCTTTGCACTACGGGCCAAAGATATTCATCAGAAATCATTCATCTTTGCACTACAGGCCAAAGATATTCAATAACATCATCATTTAAGACTGAGAATGATGAAAAATATTTTTAAAGAAACGAATCCAGTGAAACAAAATGACAAGGATTAAGGATTAAAGATTCGTACTTTGTTTTATCCACGTCTAAAAATACCTCAAAAATAATCATAGTGGTGTAAAATTCAAGAATGATCAAAACATGGATACAATCAAAGCTAGTATCCAGAATAGATATTTTAGACGAAAAGGGAAAATTTTTATTTTTTGATGAATAGTGCCGTATTCGTGAATAGTGCCGTATACGTGAATAGTGTCGTATACGTGAATAATAACTCCGACACCAAAAGATAGTAATTTCACAAAAAACATCTTCACGTTTCGTGAATAGTACTCATAAATAGTAACTCATGAATAGTAACTCGTGAATAGTAACTCATGAATAGTAACCCCGACATGAAAAAGTTTCAAATTTGATAAAAAGTTCCAACCAATATTTCGGCATAATGATATTGAAGAAATAATATCATTTTAGAAGAAAATAACCTCCCTTACTATCCCTTACCTCGAAAGACAGTACCTCTGACTGGAATAACACTGAACGAACTTGCACCGTATAGCAATACTCAAAGTATACTCAAAATACTCACAAGAATACGCTCGATAATATAGAGAGAGAAAACTTCAGTTTCTGGTGTGATTTTCAATTCTAACCTAAGCACCTATTTATAGGAAATTGCTTAGAACACCAAAGCAGAAAATTTATTATAATAATAATATATATAAAAATTTTCTACGCATTCTTAGAATCTGAAAATCAAAATACAAACCACATGCTACCTTCTAGAAGAAGTAAAAAAAACGTTTTTTATAAAATAAATAATTAAAACTTCCAAAAATCAATTATTTCGGAGCTTCGAAACTTCAATAATTCATAATAAATAGCCCTTTTGTCAAAAAATTCAAATCTTGCGAGTTTTTATAGGAAATTCAATTCTCTACAACTTTGCAGAAGAAAGTTTTTCCAAATTCCAAACAGAAATTGGCCGAAATCCACAAACGGGCGATTTTTCAGGCTATAACCAAATTTCAGTCAAGAAATGGGGTCCGCCGACACATAAAACATGCTTTAAATATTTTTGGTAACAAAAATACTCCTCTTCCACATATACTCATATATCCCACATTCATCGTAAAAATATCATCATTATTATATTATTAAAATATAATAATATATTTAAATGAATTATTTTATCAGAAAAAGATAAAATATTAATTTTCAACAATTGTCACATTAAAAAATTTCTCCATCTATATCCACATAAAATCAATATTTTCCTCATCATATAAATCAATAAGTAATTATTCACAAATAATATTACAGAATCACAATATTGACAACCAGACAATTCCCAGGAAAGAGGGGGCTTTCCAATAAGAATTTCTCCTTACTGGCGCGCAATTAGGTGACCAAACCTCTCCTTAGACAGAACTTTCTAGACATTGTCAATAATGTTATCTAATAATATTATTCAGATAATATGAATTATTGATTCGATAATGAAAAAAACTGTGTAATGACAACAACAGCAATATAAAATATCAAAGCAGCAATTATTGAATCAATAAAATAAAATACTGAACAATAATTACTGTAACCATTATTGAGTAGTGCCTTCTTACGTAAGAATCAATAATTGGTGCAATACCGTGTCCTACTGTGCAACAACGCGTATCACTTTACTTTATCCACCGGGTATTCCAACAGTGTTAACAGTAACGCTTATGCCGTTATTTATAAAAAAACTTTAATTTGTCGTTTTCTTCATCCGACAGTTATTTTGTTACGGGGCCCACAAAAGGCTGCGCCGTCGTACGAATATTCCCCGACAGAAAGAATATTTCACGACCAAACGAATATTTCCCGACAACAATGAGTATTTTATAACCACTTGCTTATTTTTGAAAAAAAATTCATATATCACCCTTAACTTTAACCTTTTATCAATTTAACCATTTACTGAATTGTAAATATAAGAAAAATTGAATACTTTTATTTCATAAAATTCAGGGTCTTACATCTGCTGCTTACACAACTTAGTTTTATCTTTTATACCGAGACCTATCATTAATAAAATCATTCTATCGATTAAAATAACATATCATAACTCACAGTACTGCTATTTACAGTCAACACATAGCCTAATCATATTGTCACATATGTTTAGCAGTCATTGGATCACAAACAAACACTTATCTAGTCAAACAATTTCTGAAATATTTCGGTGTACCGACGGCTTTATCGGGTATTTATCAAGTTTAAAACTCTATTCCGCAGTTCAATATTTGTTTAGATAATTTAAATATCAATTCTATTATTTTTCATAGGCTTATAATAATTTTTAATTAATTATTATAATTTATCGTGATTTTTCAAACACCGAAATCATTATTAAATAATTTAAACATTAAATAATTCTATTATCATTAATATTAAAATATTAATGAAATCATTGCCAAAATATCTAAGTTATTTATAATAACTTAAAATACTTTAAAGTATTAATATTACCCTTAAATAATTTTCAAAATAATTAAAATTAATTTTAAATAATTACCATTAATATTTAAATATTAATTTACTATTCATCAAAATATTAAAAGTCATTTATTATAACTTAAATATTTTTAATTCATTTATATCCTTTTTAAATAATTTTTAAAGTAATAAAACCATTTTAAAACTATTTATTTAATATAATTATTAAATAAATTTGATATCATTAATATTAAATTATTAATGAAATTTTTCTTAAAATATTAAAAGTCACATTTTATAACTTAAAATATTTTTAAACTCATTATTTTCATTTAAAATGATTTTGATAATATTATAATCATTTTAAAACTAATTTATTTAATATAATTATTAAATAAATCTAATATTATTAATAAAAAATAATTAATGAAATTTATCTTAAAATATTAAAAGTTGTATTTTATAACTTAAAATAATATTAAATATTTTATTATCATTTAAAATGATTTTTAATATAATAAAATCATTTTTAATTAATTTATTTAATGTATTTATTAAATAATTTAAATATCAATAATATTCAAATAAATACTATTATTTATTAAAAATATGTCAAATTATTAAAAGTTAATTTTCATAACTTAAAATAATTTTTAAAATAATTTTTGTACTTTTTAGAAATTATTTTCTATTTTTAAGCATTTTTTAGGAATTATAAAAATAAAAATAATTAAAAACGTCGCTATAGGCTATAGTGACAGTAACCGTCGTTGTTAGTATCGTTGGGGCTCAAGAACACTAACAGTCAGTGTTCAAGGGGTCAACTTTGACCACTTATAATTTTTTGTTCTTGCATGATCTAGTCAATCTCAAACATTAATCTTGTAGTACACATGTAGTACTACAATTATCCACCATTACCTTGGTCATACAATAACTAAGATGCAAGATCTGAGCCTTTAAAATCATTGTCAGAGCTGTTCTGGGTTTTCTAGGTAACCCAGAAACCCAGTCAGCTTCGAGTAGGGCTGTTCTTGTTGATGTTATAGTGGTATAATGGGTCCAAATTGTAGTCTACACGACAGAGTACAAATACCATTCATCATATCAGTCAAACTACATCAGAATCATTAGATATCATATGGTCAAACCTTGTCAGAAATGATGGTCTTAAGTTTTTTGGGTTTCCCAGAAAACCGAGTTCGTGATCAAGCAAGCCAATTTGACCATCCATTACGTTCAGTTTGTTGGTTATCTAAGTGATATAAAGGTTGGGATCTAAAGTCCATTTAACAGGCTATACACTAGATACAATAACATCTCCAAATCACCTAACATCTGACATCTATTGGCCTTGGAAAATCTTGTCAGACCCTGATATTGAGTTTCTGGGTTGCCCAGAAATTCTTGGTTATGCTCGGTCAACTATGTTTGACCAAGAATATCTTGTAACCTGGATCTGATCCAAGCATGATTTTAAGTCCAGATCAAAGTCCTTATGACAAACTACAAGTTCAAAACATAAAACACACAAAATCATAAACAGAGAGAGATCTACAGCCTCTAACTTTTGTTTGTCAGACACAATATAAATTTTTTTCAAAGTTTTGAAATCTTCAAATCCGAGCCTATAGATGTTATGGATCTAACATCTATCAACCCAGATCACTTATATAGACTACAAACAACATGATTAATTAAACATTAAAACACAAGATCTAACATGGAATCAAAGTTCAGATTTAGTTTAGGGTTTATACCTTTACTTTGCACATTCTTGATTCTGGGCTCCTAATCAGTTATGAGTGTTAGTGGGGCTTGATTTGGGGACTGAAATACTACTAATTTTCGTGGGTTTGGAGAGAGAGAAGTTTGGTTGAGAGTAAATTTAACAAATGGCTTATTAAGTGAATTTTTTCTCTCTTGATCTATAAATAATGTGGTGCAATGCAGGTAGCTGATCAAAATAGGCTGATGGCTAGAGTTAAAGTCAAATAGAAAGTCTTAAGTTGGTCACCAACTCCAATTTTGGCAAGATATACAAGTTAGCTTAATAAAATATGCACAAGGGTAGTTTGGTAATTAGGCTTGTGGTTTTAATGGCAATCTTGTAACTTGACAAACCCTTAGGGTTTGATCCTTAGGGTTTGTGCATTGATTTTCTAGGATTTTCAATTATGGTTTAAAATGAAAAAATATAGTTTCTAAAATGAAAATTAGGGTTTCCTTAATTAGATTAGGTTTCCTAATTATTTAAACTTGCATATTAAGTTTAAGATCTACTAATTATAGTTAGCATTCAAATCTAGCGATTAGGGTACCTAATTTCACAATTAGGGCTCCTAATTTAGAAATTAAGGTTTCTAATAATTCCTAAATAATAATTAGGGTTTCTAATAATTAACCTTAAATTCTATAATTCGCAACATAAATCATATAACACAATTGTGAGACCCCGAATTTTATGAAATGAAAGTATTCATTTTTCTTATAATTATTCTATTTAGTAAATGATTAAACTGATAAAAGGTTAAAGTTAAGGGTGATATGTGAACTTTTTTCAAAGTATGCAAGTTGTTATAAAATATTCATTTGGTCGGGGAATATTCTTTTTGTCGGGGAATATCTGTATGACGGCATAATCATTGGTGGACCCCACAATGGAAGTATTGTCGTAGTAAGAAAACGACAGAATTATCTTTTTATAAAAATAACGGCGAAAATATTACCGTTAAAACTGTTGAACTACCCGGTAGTAAAAGTACAGTAAAACGCGTGGTTGCATATTAGCACACGGTATTGATTATTGATGCTTACGTAAGAAGTCACTCAGTTATACTCTATTATTACTACAATAATTGATGCATCATATCTCTCATATTATTGATTCAATTATTGTCACAGTATTATCTGTATAATATGTTATATTATTAAATCAATAATTGAGACGACAAAGTTATTCATATTATTATTTGCAATATTAACAATGTCTAAAAGTTCTGTCAATGAGAGGTTTGGTCACCTAATTGCGCGCCAATAAGAAGAAATCCTTATCGGAAAGCCCCCTCTTTCCTGGGAACGACCTGATTGTTAAATATTGTGCGTTATAATATTAATGATGAATAAGTTTGTGTTGATTAAAGATGAAATTGATAGTTCCATTGTGTGAGAATTATTAGTGTTAGTGGAAATCGACATTTATTTCGATAATAATTGATGTCTAGAGGTTATATTGACCAATCGGGTAATTCATCGGATAAATGAGCAATTAATTGCTATCTTATAACTATGTGTTCACATGATTTACTATTAGGGGAGTTGGTGCAAGCTTGATAATACTTGCATGAATAAGTTAAAAATGGAGGTATAGATGAAGGTACTATACTATAATTAATTTTTCACATGTTTAGAACTATTGAGTCATATGATTTACTCTTGATTCACATGATTTACTATTAGGGAGGTGGTGCAAGTTTGATAATACTTGCATGACTAAATTAAAAATGAAAGAAAAGATAAAGGTATTATATTGTAATATTTCGAGCCCCAAAATGTGCAATTATGAAAACTATATTTTCCTATAAATAGAAGCTCATTCCTTCATTATTTTTCACTAATTCACTAAAGCTATAGAGCAATTATTAGAAAGAGAAATTACAGAGAAAAAGAAGAAGAGAAGTCTATTACCTCACTATTCGAGTATCAAGTCTTCTTCTGAGGTAAGGGATATTATTATTATAGTAAGGTGTATTATTCTTTCGTATTCATGAAAAGAGTTATTTTCTTTCAATACTCGTAAGGGTTGTTATTCCATTCTTTATTATTATGTTAGAATAACCTGTCTATGCGAAGTATCGCATACATGGTGAAATTCTTTTGTTATTACATTCTTTATTATTATGTTGGAATAACCTGTCTGTGCAGTCTATCGCATGCCTGGTGAATTCTGTTGTTATTCCATTCATTATTATTCTGTTGGAATATCCTGTCTGTGCGAATCACACATGACCTGGTTCCATTCTTTATTATTATATTGGAATATCCTATCTGTGCGGATTACGCATGACCTGGTTCCATTCTTTATTATTCTGTTGGGAATAGCCTGTCTGTGCAGTCTATCGCATGCATGGTGAATTCTTCTGTTATTCCATTCTTTATTATTCTGTTGGAATAACCTGTCTATGTGGATTACCGCATGCATGGTGAATGATCATTTGTATTCATTCTTTATTAAATTGTGGAAATGAACTGTCAACGTGGATTACCGCATGGCGGGTGAAAATTCATTTGCAGTTTCGTATAATCTATTATACTCGTATGAGATATCAATTCTTTTGTACTCGCCATGGAATATCATTTTCTTTGGTATTTTTTTACGAGTTACTATTCACTGGTTACTATTCACCCGGTTACTATTCACTCTAGTATTATTCACTTGGGTATTCGGGACACTTTTCGTGTCGGAATACTATTTACGAGTTACTATTCATGGGTTACTATTCACCCGGTTACTATTCACTCTAGTATTATTCACTCGAATATTTGGGGCACTTTTTATGTCGGGGTACTATTCACGAGGTACTATTCCAGAAGTACTATTCTTAGGATACTATTTACCCAAAAAATATAAAACTTTTCTGTCCAAATTATTTTTGGTGCATGAATATTATTCTTGAATTTTACTCCACAAAGCAGTATCATGTTGATAATTTGGATATTTTTAAACACTGGATAAATTTAAAGTCTTTAATATTTATCCTTGATTTCGTTTGATTAATGCTTATATCATTGTCATCATCCTCATGCTTATATTATGATGAAAGTCATCTTTGGCTTACGTGCAAAGATGGACTGCTGATTATTGGTTTTACAGTTGCATATCTTTGGCTTACGTACAAAGATGGACTGTTGATTATTGGTTTTAAAGTTGTACATCTTTAGCTTACGTGCAAAGATGGACTGTTGATTATTGGTTTTACAGTTGTATATCTTTGGCTTACGTGCAAAGATAAACTATTGATTGATGAGTATCTTTGGCTTATGTGCATAGATGAACTGCTTATTGGTATGATTATGACCAGGAATCATTCGGTATAATCATGACCCGTAATGTTATAAATGATGTAGTAAAAGTCCTCATTGGCCCGTAGTGCATTGATGGATAGTTATTGGTATGATTATAACCATGGATTATTCAGTATAATCATGACCATTGATGATTACATGAATATCCTTGGCCGTAGTGCATGGATGATTCGATGATATGGATTATTTAATAAGCTGAGTCTCAGCGATAAAATATTGATTATACACTTTTAAATCGTAAAAGATTGTAGATATCATGCTCTACTTGACTCTTCTAAAATACAGTTGTATGTCTTTGGCCTGTAGCGCAAAGATGAATTATTAATGAATATCTTTGGCCGTAGTGCAAAGATGAATTTATTAGTATGATTATGAGCAGGAATTGTGATTTGGTATAACCATGATTTTTTATGTTTCAGGTAAAGATAGGTGATGAAAATTATCTTCGTCTTGGGTGCGAAAAGAAATTTAGAATCACAAATATGATTATGAGTTATTCATATGATTGTGGACAGTAATTGTTAATTGATGTTACAGGGATAAAACATTATTGGTCGACTTTTAACATGGAGAAGATAATAGATCTGATGGTCTATTTGACTCTTCTAATGGATTGCTCGTTCTGCTGTAACTATGGTTGAAAAGTTTTATCATCTACCATATGTTCTAAATCTCTAATTTATTACTGATGAAGTCTATTGATGATGTAAATTATCTTTAGTCATGATATTCTTTATTGGACTAGTTGTGCTCACCCTTTTTGCTTCACAATTCCTTTTAGGTAATAAGAGTGTAGCTGGGTCGAGCGGGGGTAACAGGAGAATAGAACGGTGGTCTATAGCTGATGAAGTTCTCCCTAAATAGTATGAAAATAATTTTATTAAGAACTTTAAATAAGTGTGTTGTATTGTATACGTCATTTGATATTTAATTTTGGTGAACCAAATAGGGTGAGGTGAACCCAACTTTGGAATGGTGTTTTGCCACTATCATACAAGATATCTAATGACATACAACCTCGTGTTATCATAAGACAGGGTTGTGCACATCCACTTGCTGATTATATCTACGAACACTACCTATATGATCTTGGAGTTTGGTTGAAACATAATGTTCAATTGCAGATGGTGGAGATAATTATATGTCAAGAGAAGACTCAACATTGGAAGGAACATGATAGTAATCTTCTCGTTTTTCTTTAAGGTCTATTGGATCAACCAAGGATAATTCTCTGGATATATGATATCTATCATAACTTAGATTCATGGCCTCCTATGTACGAAGGTTTCCTTGAGCACTTCCCAAAATTTTAATTTCTAAAATAGTTTTTGACTATACTTTTATGTAAAGTACCATTGTAAGGTTATGGTCGAGGCACCATGAGAGTTACATACATTTGTATTAAAAATCACAGTTTAACTATGGTCGTATTCTGCACGACAGTTCAACAGTTGTATAAATGAACTTTGTATTTGATTTTTATAGTATGATATCTGGCGACTCAGAATGGGTCGTGTGGACCTATTTTGGGGGCGTCACAACAATTACTACAAAGTCTTAAATCTCCCATTTAAGTTTCAAAATAGAGTTAAACAAATTAATGCTAGTATTTGGTCATAATACCACATAATTAACCAACCATTATTAATACACTCATACAGTATATATTTATAGCACTGAAATATAATTAATATTATATTATTATTCTCATTCCTTATTCAAAAACCAGAATTAGGGTTTGGATTCCATATCTGATTTATCTTGCATATATAACATTATTAATTAAGTTAAAATAATTAACTTAACTAATCTGAATAAATTCATATAATAAAATAATAATTATAATAATTCCAATAATCATTTCATGTATTATTTAAATAATATATAATCATATTTCATGGAAAATAAATAATAAAAATATTTTTACTACAAAATTAATTATAAAAATTTAATTTATAATGATCAATAATTCTAAAAAATTATTTGAAATTATTCATGTAATAAATAAATTTTTATTTAACACATATATACATAGCTTTACCTTGCACATATATTCCCACCTTTATAAAAAAAATTTATACGCAAAATCTCTTATTTAATTATATAAAAAATATCGGGTTATTACAAAATAGATGGTTTGGATGAATGCATAATACATGGATTGGTTAATAAAGGACAGACCCTTTTTAATTGGAAAAACTAATGACGTATCCACTGAAGTTGACAGGTTTTACTGATTACACAATTGAACTTTTAATTTTTTAAATTATCTACTAAACTAATTATTATTTTGAAATTGGGTCATTCTGTTAAAAAAAATAAACGGACGTTAATTTTTTATTGACAAAACTAATAAATTACCCCCACTATAGTTGACACATTTTACTGATTATACCATTGAACTTTTAATTTTTCAAATTATCCCATTAAATTAATTAAAAAATAATTATTTTAAATATTTTTAAAAATTATTATTATTTCCAGTAAAAATATTAGAAACTTTAGTTTTTTTCCATAAAATGAGTAAAGTTTTATAAAATATAGATTCAAAAAAATTAAATTTTTATGAAAAACATACTTATTTTAAAAAAAATTAAAATTTCTATTTTTTTTCTTTTAAAAATACAGTTTATTTTTTTGAATTTATATTTTATAAAATTTTACTCATTTTTTAAAATATGAAAAAATTATTTTTTCCAGAAAATAATATTTATTTATAAAAATTATTAATTTCTTTTTTTTAAAAAATGAATCTATTTTTTATTTATCTTTTACTATTTTTTTATTTTAATTTCTATTTTTAGTTTTTTTTCTTCAAATTTCTAATATTAAGAATGAGTGATTCTGTTGGAAAAATTAATTAGACATTAATTTAATTTAAATTCAGTTTAATTTTTTTGAATCTATATTTTATGAAACTTTACTCATTTTATGAAAAAAAGTTTCTAATATTTTTTACCTAAAATAATAATAATTTTTAAAAATATTTAAAATAATTAATTTTTAATTAGTTTAATGGAGTAATTTAAAAAATTAAAAATTCAATGGTGTAATCAGTAAAATGTGTCAACTACACTGGGTAATTCATTAGTTTTGTAGATAAAAAATTAATGCCTGTTTATTTTTTTTAACAAAATGACCTAATTTTAAAATAATAATTAATTTAGTAGAGTAATTTAAAAAATTAAAAATTTAATAATGTAATTAGTAAAACCTACTAACTATAATGCGTATTTCATTAGTTTTGCCCTTTTTAATTGTTATGAACTTTTAGCCCATCACAAAAAGTTGACAACTTTCATGCAAAGACTTTAAACCCTTAGCTGACTCAACATTCATAACACAAACATATGCAGGCCCAGCCCACTTGCGCGTGCGCACAGACACACACACGGACACAACACATGCTCACTTATATTATATATATAATATTACATATACAGATGACATATTTAAAACAATACTCTTAAATAAAACACCTTTATTAAAATTACTTAAAATTATGTCGTTTTGAAGATTTTTTGAAAAACAAGTGGAGTCACGAGTGATATTTTTGTAAATAAAAGGAAAGGAAATGGGATCACTCTCTTTTAATATTATTTTATTTTTTAAAATAATCTTCAAAACGCCGTAGTTTTAATAAAGATATTCTATTTAAGAGAGGTATGTTATTTAAGAGGTATGCTTTAGATCCGTTATGTACATGTATATATACATACCATGTATATATATATATAGGGTCTCCATCCATAGCAACCAGTTGTTGGGAGCAACCCTTTTTTGCCAGCCGGTACAGCTTGTACCGGCCTTAGACTTTTTTTTTATAAGCCGTAACAAGCTGTACCGACTGGCAAAAAAGGGGTTGCTCCCCAACAACCGGTTGCTGTGGATGGGACCCATATATATATATATATATATATATATATATATATATATATATATATATATATATATATATATATATATATATATATAGTCCGCTTCTCCAGCGAATTAGAAGGAGCGAACTAAGAACGAATCGGCTATAGTGACTGTTTTTCCCGTCGATATAGCATAGAAAGCCAATTTTTTATGCTACTGTCGCTATAGCCGGTTCGTTCTTAGTTCGCTCCTTCCTGTTCGCTGGAGAAGCGGACTATATATATAATCCTTTTTAGAATCAAACCAAAATGACGGACTAAAAGCGGACCAAAGCCAATAAAAGCAACTCACAAGCTGAAAGGGAAAAAACACGCGGGTCAAAAACAAAACCCATTTGAAATCCCTTTATGCCATTCGTGAATCTGTCACTGCCGATTCTCTATCAAAGCCCCTTTCCCCGATTCTCATTCAAAGCGCAAATCTGAAGCTAGATTCGCGAAATCGCCGGACATCGATTAGAACAGAACAAAGCTATTGGATTCTCTCCCAAAGCCCCTTTCAATCGCCGAACTGTGAGATCGACCAAAAACGGTCCAGAACTAGGATTCTCTCTCAAAGCCCTTTTGAAGCTAGGGTTTGCAAATCGTAAGGTCAGTGAGATTCTCCCTCCTAAAATTTCTGATATCACCAAACTTTGATAGCTTTAAACAAATTTTTTCTCAATATTTGTTTATTGGATTGTGGCTGATAGTCTTGTATTTGAGTTTTTTTTTTCATTTTGGGTGCTTCTATGAGGCAAGTTACTGTAAATTTCCATTGTTCTCTGTCCTATAGATTTGTTACTGCTAGGATGGATGGATGGGAGTTGTCGTTGACACTCCTAAATTAACCTCACTTTCACTTCACAATTCATAATAATTAGCATAGTAGCAAGTAAGGATCGATCCCACAGAGAGTAAAGTTATTTTAGAATTATTCTACTATTTCAACAGAAAATAAAGATGGGGGTTTTTGAAAATTATTTTTAAACTAAGAAAACAAGAATTAATGATGGAATTAACCAAATATGTAAAAACTTCAGTTCAGCAGTTCAGTTTCACCAAGTACATCAATCAATTAATCAAGTTATTATTATTTTCCCTTCAATGAAACTATTAGCCCTAGATAACAATAAGCTCCGCTATCCGAAATTCTCCTTAGATTTTTACTATATGAAATAAGTTCTTCACCAGATTCTAACTAGCATACAACCTAGAACAAGTAGGAACTTTAAATGAAAAAGTTTGTTGATTGTAGTGAATGTTTTGAGGAATATTATGTTACCGGCTTAGTCGCTTTGCCGGGATCAAGGGTTTTCTTAGATGCATTAGAGTTTGTGTGAGTTTGTGTGAGTTGTAATTAGAGTTTGTGTGAGTTGTAATTTTATATTTTTACTTAACTTTTGCGTATTAATGAATTTTATTCTGCCGATAAAAAAATAATCTCATAGTCACAAGATCTTTATATTAAAAAAATTTATTGAATTTTGAAAATCACTTGTCAATATACTTCAAATTCAAAATTTAAATTACTTATTAAAAATTTTGAAACAAATAAACTAACAATTAGTAATACTTTTTAGATAGTGTACAATATTTATCATTTGTTGATTAAAATTAAAATAATTTATGTCAATTATGAGTTTGAAAAACTCGGAAGTTGACTTTAAAAAGCCTACAATAATCAAATAATATGAAACTAATGGAGTGGACTTTTATAATACATTCAAAAAGTAAAATGCATATTGATGCGACCAAAAACTGTAGAGCCGAACTGGTCGTGTTGGAAATCTTTGAGTTGAGGCAGTTAGCAAGCCACCTTAAGATCCATCCAATGGTGTTTTCCCCGGGAGGACCTATTGATCCCTAAGTAAGTATCATATAGAGAGATAAGAATCATATATTTATAGAGGCTAAGATTATGCATTCCTTCATGGGTGAACCGATGGGGTATTTATAGGAACGTTCCCCCTGATGGAGTATCCTCAAAGAAAGGAGATTTAGTAATTGAGTTAACCTAGGATTGTATCCTTAGTCAAACTCAATAAAGAGTACCTCACTTCGTAGAGTCCAGCTAAAAGAGAATCCTCTAGAAGGTGTTCAAGGCCGTTTATTAAGATAATTAATTATTATAATTTTATTTAGATATTAATATATAAAAAAATTCGCTCAACATTTTACGTTATTTAATTATATTAATATTAGTGGTGAATTTCATTATTAAATTAATGTTTTAACTTTATTAAACTCATTAAAACTTGAAACTTTATCAAATCATACGATTAATTATATTAATAATATTTATGAATTTTTAAAACACAATAATTAAAAAATTATTTGAAATTTTTAGCTGATTAATAATTCTATTCGGATAAGAATTTGAACAAATTTTGTTAATATAAACACTAATATAGAATTTTATTACAAACTTAAATAAAATTAACGTAAGTATTTTTTTCATAATCATAACTAAATAAATTTACACACTAATTATATGTTTAACTTAATAACTGATCACAAGAGCGTAATATATATATATATATATATAATTAACAATTTATTATTTAGATACATTTTTAATAATTTAATAACTACAACTATCTTTTCAAAATCTTAATAAAATACTTATCCTATATTTCATTAATTATCTGAATAATTAACGTACACTACAAGAAAATTGATTGTGGACGACAAAATTAATTCTGACAGAATATATCTCATTGAAATAAGGTTATGTTCAACGGGAATATTCTGCCAAACATAATTTTGTCGCAACTACAATATTATCAACGAATTTCGGTTGGAGATAAGTCATCCTTTGGCGTCAAAGTTCCCGCTAGCTTCAACCTTATGTTCGACGGAATGACCTATAATTTCGATGGATGTTTCGTCAGAAATAAGCTTTAAAACCTAAAAAACTCATCCCTTCTCCCAATCGTCGCTGCACCACCACTGTGTTGTGTCGTTGTTCCTCCTCGTTTTTTCTCATTTAGATACCTATAATTCAAAGTTAGTGGAATTAATTTATGTTTTTACGATTAATTTGTTGCAAAGAGTTGAATAAATGAAAATGATTTTGGGATTACTTAAATTTATGAGTTACTGAAAATGGGATCATACTAAAATTGTTGCAAAAAGTTTTATGAGATTATTGAAATTTGTGGGTTAATTTGTTTTTAGGGTTAATATGGGCTTTAATATGAGATTAGTGACATTTGGATAATTTATTGTTGCTTAAACTTGGATAATTTGGACAATTTTTTAATATAAGATTACTACTGAATATATTGTTGCTGAAATTTGGATAATTTTTTGACTTGTTGATATTGCTGAAATTGGGACAAATTTGGGGCTTCTTATTGTTAGTGAAATTGGATTCTTCTACATTATGCCCTGAATTATATTTGTGCACATTCTGTTTTGTCGTTGAGATTAAATTTTGTTGAAATTGGGATTCACATCCTTTGATGATTTGGGACTTCATATTATTTGGAAATTTTAAACTTCAGAATATTGATATTAAGGGTTTTGTTTGTGCATTGCTTCAATTTGTGCGATTCTTAATAGCGGCTAGATTCGGATAAAAAAATATGATATTTGTTATTTTCGAAGGAAATTATGTCAGAATTTTTCAATTGCAACCTATGGGCCCTGCTAATTATTCATGTATTTTACTTAATTTCTCAATATTAAAATAAACTAAGTAGTATTTACTTAATTTCCTAATAATAATATATAATAAAATGAACTAAGTAGCATTTACTTTTACACTACTAAATAAAATAAATAAATTAAAAGAAATATATTAACTTACATTAAATTAAAATAAATTTAATAAATTACAATAAATGAAATGAAATTAATTAAATTAAAATATATTTATTTTATTTTATTTTATTAAATAATATAATATAATACAAAAAAAATTAATAAAATAAAAAAATTAAATTAAATAAAATAAATTATATTAATTAATTTAAATTAATTTGAATTAACTAATATAATATAATATAACTCAAAATTAAATATATTATGATTAAGTAGAGAATAAGTAAATTAAATTAAAGTAATTAAAATAAAATAAAATAGTGAATATGATTATTTAGGTGATAATTTGTTGAAGGAATTTGGGTCGATGCAAATACTAAGATGGCCGCATCAAATTTTTGAATGAAGGATACTTGGACTTGGACAAGAATATTTGTTGCTTGCTTCAATTGCTCCGTTTTACCTAAGCCCATGATCAGTAAAATATTTCATGTCTACCCTTGAAAATATATTTACAACCTCTTGTTTAATTTTGAATGAACGCATATGCACAACCATACATCATCAAATATAAATTACGGAGACATGATCACGTACACAAAAATAGAGTATTCTCTTGGGTGCATACTTCCTTTTCACAACGAGTTGTATCATATATTTCAACCACAAATTAGGAAAATTCTAACATATATAAAAAGTAAGAAGTGTCCAAGTTCTAAGGAATTATCGCCAACAAAATCACCTCAAGCCTTGTGCAAACACAAATCGTTTGTCAACCCTTTTAATTTATGCATGTCACGACTAGTCATTTGTTTGGCTCCTAAGTATGCAACTTTCTGACAAAGATACTCTGTTAAAGCACTCGACTCGTTTAACGTATGCTGACGATATTTTCTATTAACATTTACGAAATAATTAAGAAGGAAGTGGACCGGATGGGTGGACCACTTCCATCTTAATTATTTTGTTAATGTTAATAGAAAATATCGCCATTGTACGTTAAACTAGTCGAAGGCTTTAACAGAGTATCTTTGTCAGAAAGTTGCATCCTTAGGAGTTATACAAATGGCAAGCCATGCAATTTGCAAGTTGTGCACGTATATATTAAAATAGTTGACAAACAATTTATGTTTTCAAAATGTTTGGGGTGATTTTGTTGGTGATAATTCCTTAGAACTTGGAAACTTCTTACTTTTTAGATATGCTAGAGCTTGGAGTTTTCTTACTTTTGTTGGCGATAATTCCTATGATACAACTTGTCTGCACCTATGAGAACACTATATTTCTGTGTATGTGATCATGTCTCCCTTATTTACATCTGATTTTGGTATATGGTTATCTACATTCATTCAAAATTAAGCAGAGGTTGTTAATACAATTTCAATTATTTTAGCCAATGCTTAGTTAACCTCCGACTAATCAGATATATTATGCATGACTTGTAATTATAATTTAGTTGTCTCCAAGTTTCAATTAGAGAGTAATGAAATAAAATAACGTCATCAGTTTTTACTCTCCAAAGTTTATTTATTTATCAAACACATATAACACGTGTGTCGCAGGACTAATATTTATTCTTGCATAAATGATGGAAAGTTATTTTGATATAAGAAAACTTAAAATCATTTTGATATCAACGAGTTTAACTTTTCAATTAAGATTGATATAATTTTGGCATTATAATTTATAATTACTTACAAGGGCAAGGAATATACTTGTGACACATGCGTTCTCTATAATTTATATATTTGACTAGTTGGTTTACTAACTTTGGCAACAGTCCCACCAAAATCTATCTTCTACAATGAATTCTAAAACATTATAGATGAGCATCGATCATGAGCTGAAGTAAGAATGGGGATACAATTTTAATATAGGAATACTAAAACACAGTTCAAAAATGAAAGCAAAACATCCATGAGATAGAACAATAATTATTAAGCTCACTCTATCATCTAAACCCCATCTTTATTGACAAAATATACTCCATACTAGACCATCTGCGACATCATATGCCATGATCATGAATTACATCTGAAATGCCTTGAACAACGATCTTCATGCGATGTTTCCGTGTTACATTTCCATGACAGGAAATCTTCTCATTCACAATAAGGTTGTGGAAGATGTAAAATCTTCATATTTCTGCCTATTTCAGTATGTTTTACCCTATGTTTTCACGCAGCGCCACATAAGGCTTTGTACCAAAATTCTATCCCTTCTAGGCTTTGAACCATCCCTTGAAGAAGATGACTCTGTGCAGCTTTGGGAGCCCTAATGTCTTTGCACCAAAATTTTCAGTCCCTTCATGTCCTTGAACCACCCATTTAAAGAAGATGCCAGGAGAGAGTTTGAGGGTGTAATAAAGCTGAGGTTTTGAAGGTTCAAAATAAATTCCTCCAAGAAGGTTCAAATTCTTCCTGCTCTTCCCAACTTCATAGTGATTCCAAGGATAGGCAATACTTGAGCCAAAATGGCTCTAGTGCTTCACATTCTGGGAACGATATGGCAACATTTGGAGAGGCTTTAGGAAGAAAGTAATAAGCTCAAGTAGCAGTCTGATGTTCTTAAGCATTCTCGTCGAGTTTTTGTTCCAATAAATAACTACTTCATCTGGTACAATCCCATGGGAGAGGAAAAACTTAAAATTTCCAATTCAAGACATGTACCAAATGAGTTGTTGATCTCGACTTTTCTAATATAAGTGCTTAAACATGAGACTTGCTCAAACCATGGTTTGTCGCCTAGCAAAAAATATGATCCCAAATGCTCCTTAGGTTACGTGAAGTAAAACACCAACACAATGAGCAAGGATCAGAATACTGAATAAACACCTAATCAGATGGATATTTTACTTCAGGTAAAATTTTAAAGTTCATAAGCATAAGCAAAAAGTTCAACCCAATTGAAATATATCATACATTTCCCTATTAATGACTTCATAAGGCCATTCTCTATTATAAGTCTCCATAACATTTGTGGCAATTAAATCACACCTCTATTCAAAATCTTGTACTAGAGAGATGGCTGATTGCAGAAAAAATGTATTCATTTTTCAAGAACTACAAATTAATAAAGCTTTTAATTTTTTAGTATGTCCAAAGTAAAAATTCTCATTTTTGGTCAATAACAGTTCATCAGCTTTGAATCCAATCAAATTGGGGAGGGTTAAATTTGTGGCCCTCCATTTATTACTTCAATTCAGAGTTGATTGTTTTACTCAATTTGGAATTAAGGTCAACAAATGAACACAGTTCATATTCAAACAAAAATATCCTAAAATTTGTGATGATACCTATATACTCGTTGCAAAAATTTTCTTTAATTACATGATCAAAATGGAGTTAATTAATTGAGCAATAAATAAGTAGCACAAGGACTACAAAACGCTTCCAAAATATTCTTAATTAGATCCCTTCAAATTTATTTAGACCGATAATGAAATACAAGGAGTAAAAAGGTTTGAAACAAACCTGAAGATGGCTCTTGCAGCTTGGTACATTGTTACCCCAGGATATTCATAAGCCCTAATATTTTTGTCTGGTAACAATCTAGTCATAGAAAATATACAAAAATATTAATTAGAAACAACGACACTGGAAATACCACAACTCTAAACATGTTTGAGAATTGGAGTAGGTAGGAATGAGTTTATTCCAAAATGCAAAGAAATAACTATACTTCCTTCATCGAGCTAATGTTCGTCAATACAATCAATCTTCTATGAGGATTATCTAGCTTTAATCAACTTACCAGCTTTTTTATTTGAATATAACTAAGGTAGCTTGTAGTGTTATTTGATTCACTTCCTATCTTCCTATATATATATATAATTTCACTCTTCTTAGAAATAGACATAACATATATATTATAAAATACATATAAATCTTCTACTAAAAGTTCAAGAACTAAAAATTGCATGTTAATAATTTTGGCACGAACATTGCTCCAAAATTATAAACATCATTACTTTTTGTGTTGACCACGGTAGAGTAGCAGCCACTACCTTCGGTTGTTCATTTTGCATGCAATAATGTACAAACTACACACAGCTATATGTCCAACCCTAAGACATTTTGCATATAATATTTAACTCCGATAAAAAAAGCATATGTAAAATTCTCATAGTATAGGCAGTATAAAAGTAAAATCAAAGTAGGTTACAAGTTACCACCTCAACTTACAATATGCATATTAAAAAGTAAGGAAAATGAGAGCATGTTATATTATTAGATGTAAGAAAATCAGTACAAAAAGATATTAGAAAAATCAGTACAATATAAACCTCATGTAAGGAAATACATACACCATGAGAAGCAAGTAGATAAACTATGTACCAAATTTTGAAATGCTATGAACAACGACCAGGAAATCATATCATTAATTTGTTGATGCCATGGAGGGTCCTCAGTCTCTGTCGAATAGCAAGAGCCATCAGTTTTTCAATTAAATTTTTTTTAAAGCAATAATCAAGTTGACTAGGTTTTGTACCCTTAAAATTTCTGTTACATAGCAATAGAAAGACACATTCATAATTGATGTGTATTCCAACAATATGTGCCACAAGATATACAATAGCAAATACATACATTCATACACACACACACATATATATACATACATTGACATTGACCGTTTCCCCAATTATTGACATTGACCGTTTCCTTTCCTTTCTTATAACCATAAAGATTCTCACACATGTACAACAATGAAGATAAGTTGTGACAAAAAAAAGATCAATATAAAAAGACGTATTCATAATTTCTGATACCTGACAAAATTTAAAGCTATAATCAAAGTTGTCTATGTTCCGTACCACTAAAATTTACTGATATATAGCAATATAAAGACGCATTCATAATTGTTGTGCATTCACACAAAAATAAGTGCCACAAGATATACAATAACAAATATATATAGAGTGAGATTCTATGTATATACTTCCCCCAATTATTGACATTGACTCTTTCATTTCCTTCTTTAGACCCATTATAAAGATTCTTTCACATTTATATAGTACATCTCAGTACATTTTTCAGTAATTTTTTCATAATCAAAATCTCTGAAGATAGATTGTCACAAACAAACAAGAACAATTTGAAATACTTAACGTTAAATAAGTCCATGTAATATAAAATTGCAATAGGTCATCATAACCTTTTCTATCAGATCTATAGAAAAAGTTAGTCGGATCAAAAATGCACAACTCATAAACAAATCCATATTGGTGAACAAATAAATCTAAGATCATCAAAATGAACTAATTGACATTAAATAAGGCAATTTAATATAAAATTGCAAAGAGATATCGTAACCATTTCAATCAGATTCATTAACCATATAAAAAGTATATATAATTTGCTCTGGGCAATAGTGCTTCCAACATTTAGACCTCCAAATACATCACACCATTTTCGGTGTTTGAGGCCCAAAAACTGTTTTTGTGAGTTATATAAACTTCATTTCAAATAAGCTTCTTGACGAATAAGATTTTAATGTGCGATTGAACTTCTAAGCGAATTCTTTTGTATAATTATATATTGTAACAATTAACGCTAAATTAAGAACTGAATAAAATTACCAGAATATAAATCGTCCATGGTGATCTAGACTGAAGAGACAGATATAAGCGGCTACAGAAAGAAATGGGTGTTTTGTGCCCTTGCCTCGTTCTATTTATATTAGTAGAGTAGGGCAACAAGTATGGTAATAAGACAATAATTTTTATTGAAAATTAATATTTTCACTTGTACAAGCTTTTTTATAATTGTAGATGGGTCCCACAATTATATAAAAGAGACCTTGTAAACATATCAAATTTCTTTTTATTTGATAGTAATATCTCTATTTTTTTAATTGTTTTTTTAGGAAAAAATATAAAAAGTAAAAAAAAAGGTAATTAATGCCGGAATCAAATTAATTGGATAATATTTTTTAGTATTATCTTTTGAAATTAACTGAAAAAGATGAAAGAAACACTAATTATTATTTATGTAAAGATAATATAAAAAAATCACAGATAAAAAGATCAAAAGAAGTATTAATAATTTGTATTGTATATTTGTTTAAAACTATTACTTGTTATGTTCCCATAATTTATTTCTATTACTATCGACTACTCATTTATTTACCTAACTAATTAATCATATCTTGACTCACCAAAGAATGAATTACAAAAAGGAAATCTGGAACCTATTCAAGGGTGTGGGTTGGATTGAAGATATTTATCTATCAAAAGAGAGGAACAAGGAAGAAGAATTAGTGTCAATTCAAAGGAAGTTAAATTGAACAGATGTTTATATTTCATTTGACGAAAGTGCAGAAAAAATTGTTTCATGGTTGTTTTGGAGAGTGCAGAAGAAAAAAATAGGATCCAGCGTCACTTGCTGCCACAATTACAAAAAGGTTAGAAGCATGGAATCAAATGGTTAGAAGCATGGATTCAAAAATGTGGGCGGAATCATTAACATTGTAGGTTAGACAAAATACGTAGACAGAGTATGTAGAGGAGTTTTAAAATTCAAACCTTTAGAGGGCATCCGATTGAGAAGATGCATGACTGTAGCAACGATATCGCCCCAATATCTACTAGGCATATGAGCTCCAAGTAATAAATCCCGAGCAGTTTCAAGAATATGTCGATTTTTTCTCTCAGCCACCCCATTCTGTTGAGGAGTTTGACGACAAGATATTTCATGGATAATACCGTAACTTTGGAAATATGCACGAATTGGGTGGTTCACATATTCACGACCATTGTCTGATTTGAGAATCTGAATCTTAGCACAAAATTGAATTTGAACCATAGTGTGGAAAGTTTGAAACACACACAGTACTTCATTTTTGTATTTTAGCAAATAAAGTCAAGTCATTCGAGTACAATCATCAATAAATACCACAAACCAAGAAACTTCAGACGTCGTAGAAATGGGAGGACCCTATACATCGGAATGAATTAAAGCAAAAGGAACATTACTTATATTCATACTCAAAGGATAAGAGGTTGTATGACTCTTAGCTAGAATATAGGTTTCACATTTGAAATCATATATTGACATCCTAGAGAATAAATCAGGACATAAATATTTTTTATAGCCAAATGATGGATGTCCTAACCAAAGATGCCATTGCAAAATCTGTCAGTTTTTATCATCAACTGGATAATGCATGTGCTTTGCACATCCCACACTGAGATCATCCTCATTGTAAAGCCCCCCCCCCCCTCGCTTCACCCAATGATTTCCTTCGTAAAAATTGTTAGGTTTGTAAGATTCACGAGAATACAATCAAATTACATATAATAAGCGGAAGCATGGTAAAATCGAATTTTAAAATTTTTACAAGCCATAACAATGATCAATCTTTATGCTCAATTATCAATTAACAAAGGAGATGGAGAATTATACCCTTGTAGAACAAAGCTTGCTCATGTACAAGTTCAACTCCAAATCCTTCGCGTCCTCTTTGAATTCCACCAATTAGATTCCTTTGATCAACGTTAGCCACCCAAATGTTTGGTCTATAGAGATAATCCACCAAAAAATAATAAGGATTCAAGAAGTGGGTAGTGACAAACCCTAGTTTTCTCTCTCTAGAGAATTTATGAGTATTCTCCCAAGTCTAATGGAAGTGTACGTATGTAACCCTAATCCATAATAAGACTCCTCTTATTTATAGATATGGATAACCCTCCTAAACTATTTAGGAGTAGGCTTTTTATTTTATTCCTAATCTAATTAGGAACTTTTATGAGAACACTCTTATTAATTAATTCATAAACCATTTAGGAAATAAATAATAATAATAATAATAATAATACTCCTCTTATTAATTTATAATTAGTATTTAAAAATACTAAATAATAAATATTAAGTTATTTAATTTATTCTATCAATATAGTATAAATTAAATATACTTAACTTATTATTACGATTATGTCATTCACTTATTAAATAAATATTTTTCTTTGCGGTGTGACCCTAGAGGTCCTCCATATTAAATCGGCTGTAGAATAAATCAACTAGAACAATTTTTAATCTTATTTAAATAAATAAATTAAATCAACTATTATCATATTAGGAATTCCAATTGACATTAAAGTAAAACTCCATTAGGTATTCCTTTAACGAGTCATGTTCAGTGAACTTATTTTCTAATAAATAACTACATACTTGTTTTATTGTCTCTAATAAACAACTACATACTCGCGTGGGCTCAAGAATTGCCTAAAATGTTTTAAAACAAAAAAGTTATGACTGTTTTAGTGTAAGAGGGTCAAGCTGGAAAATATTTGAAAACTATTATGAGTGGACATTTTTAGAGCCAGTTTTAGGCTGCCTATGAGGTCCGAAATTAATGGGTTATATTTTTAAAAATACTTTGGTAAACTATGTATAACATATCCAAAAATCAGACCAATCGAAGTTATGAGTAACGTGTAAGAAAATCGCAAAGTAGTTATTTCGCTATGCGCAACCACAGCTGGGCAGCACTAGCCGTGGAACAGCAAGGCCAGGCATGCCCAGTGCCTGCTGGCGCCGCTGGTGCGTGCAGGCTGCTTGCTAGGGTTTTGACACGCTATTTTTGATGGGTTCCATGATTGGTTTTCGCGGTTAAAATTTTTTCTAAAATACTATAACATGAGGTCTATAGCATGCCCAAAAATTTACTGTTATAGGACTTATGGTTTGAAAGTTAAAAATGAGCAAAATAGCATGTCAGAACTTAAAAACGAGCGAACGCCAATCGTTGGCGCGTCGAGTGACTTTGACGTTCGACGTTCCAAATCGCGTTCCTGCGAAATAATAAGTCATAATAAATCTAATAAAGTCCTACGGGGCGAGATTCGACTATAATGATATTTTACACCGAGAAACTTCTTTTCAGGCATAAATAAAGTAATAAAAATACGTAATAAGTATAATTACATATTTAAATGAAATATAAACTATAGTTGCCTATAAAATTATTTTGTGGTTCAACGAAGAACGTAAAGCCTTTGAAAAATTTTATTAATCATAAAAATGATATTTTGATATTTTTCGGAGTTCAAAATGAGGTTTTTAAGCTGAGAATTTTCGCTATATATATATATATATATATATATATATATATATATATATATATGGCAAAAATGTGAATATTCGTAAAATGAAAAATAAAGCTAATTTGCTACCAGAATAAAATATGTATATATGAGGCAACTGTAAGACCCCAAATTTTTTTAAATAAAATTGGAATTTCCTCTTTTTATTATTTTGAAATAATAAGGGTTGATTTGATTAATGTTGTTAGTTATGGGTAAAATGCGCAAATATTTCAAATAAGCAAGTGGTTATAAAATATTCATTATTGTCGGGGAATATTCGTTTGGTCGTGGAATATTCGTACTGTCGGGGAATATTCGTACGACGGCGCATTCTTTTGTGGGCCCATAACGGAAAGTGATTGGATGAAGAAAACGACAAGTATAAGTTGTTTATAAAAAAAGGCGTAGTTGTTACCGTTAATACTGTTGGAATACCCGGTGGTTAAAACACAGTAATACGCGTTGTTGCACAGTAGCACACGGTATTGCACCAATTATTGATTCTTACGTAAGAAGGCACTACTCAATAATGGTTACAGTAATTACTGTTCAGTATTTTATGTTATTGATTCAATAATTATTGCATTGATATTTTATATTACTGTTGTTTCAATAATTGTCACTACACAGTATTTTCATTATCGAAGCAATAATTCATATTATCTGAATAATATTATTAGATAACATTATTGGCAATGTCTAGAAAGTTCTGTCTAAGGAGAGGTTTGGTCACCTAATTGCGCGCCAGTAAGGAGAAATTCTTATTGGAAAGCCTCCTCTTTCCTGGGAACGGCCTGGTTGCCAGTACTGTGATTCTGTAATATTATTTGTGAATAATTAATTATTGATTTATATGATGAGAAAAATATTAATTTTATGTGGATATAGATGGAGAAAATTTTTAATGTGACAATTGTTAAAAATTAATATTTTATCTTTTTCTGATAAAATAATTCATTTAAATATATTATTTTAATAATATATTAACGGTGATATTTTTACAATGAATGTGGGATATATGAGTTTATGAGGAGAAAGAGTATTTTTGTTGCAATAAATATTAAAAACAGATTTTGTGTGTCGGTAGACCTATTTCTTGACTGAAAATTTGATTATAGCCTGTAAAATCGCCCGTTTGTGGATTTCGGTCAATTTCTATTTGGAATTTGGAAAAACTTCCTTCTGAAAAGTTGTAGATAATAGAATTTCCTATAAAAACTCGCGAGATTTGAATTTTCTGGCAAAAGGGCTATTTATTATGAATTATTGAAGTTCTGAAGCTCCGAAATAATTGATTTTTGGAAGTTTAAAATATTTTTATTTACAAAAACGTTTTTTTCATTTGGTTCCCTCATTTATCATGTGTTGATGGTTGAGATCAGATTGTCTAGATGGGCGTAGAGAATTTATTAAATATATTAATATTATATTAAATTTTCTACTTTGGTGTTCTAAGCAATTTCCTATAAATAGGGTGCTTAGGTTAGAATTAAAAATCACACCAGAAACTGAAGTTTTCTCTCTCTATATTATCAAGCGTATTCTTGTGAGTATTTTGAGTATACTTTGAGTATTGCTATACGGTGCAAGTTCAAATCATAGCCTATATCCGGTGTTTCAACTAGAAGTACTGTCTTTCGAGGTAAGGGATGTTATTTTCTTCTCAAATGATATTATTTCTTCAATATTATTTCTTCAATATCATTATGCTGAAATATTGGTTGGAACTTTTTATCAAATTTGGAACTTTTTTATGTCGGGGTTACTATTCATGAGTTACTATTCACAAGTTACTATTCACGAGTTACTATTCACGAAGCGTGATGATGTTTTTTTTTATGAAATTTCTATCTTTTGGTGTCGGAGTTACTATTCACGTATACGGCACTATTCACGTATACGGCACTATTCACGAATACGACACTATTCACCAAAAAATGAAATTTCTTCTTTTTGTCCAAAATATCTATTCTGGATACTAGCATTGATTGTATCCATGTTTTGATCGTTCTTGAATTTTACTTCAGTATGATTATTTATGAAGTATTTTAGAACTCGGATTGTTTAAAGTACGAATCCTTAATACTTGTTATTTTGTTTCACTAGATTCGTTTCCTTTAAAATACTTTTCATCATCCTCAGTCCTAAATGATGGTGTTACTGAATATCTTTGGCCTGTAGTGCAAAGATGAATGATTTCTTGATGAATATCTTTGGCCCGTAGTGCAAAGATGAACAGGTGTTTAGATGAACATGACCAACTGATGAATATCTTTGGCCTGTAGTGCAAAGATGAATATTTGATTTGATTTGAGATATATATTGATTGATGTTATATGGATAAAATATTGATGATGGACTTTTAAATTCATAGATGTTAGTAGATTTCATTCTCTACTTAACTCCTCTAATGAATTATTGTTTCTGCTGCAGTTATTGATCTAAAACTTGTTGTCTATTGTATTCTATCAGATTTTTCCCTGTTGAAGACTAAGGATAATTTGTTGTACATTATCTTAGTCATAATATTCTTTACTGGGCTAGTTGAGCTCACCCTTTTTCTTGTTGTTCTATTTTTCTTCTCAGGAGAGGAGAATGTAGCGAGTACGAGTCGGGGGATGTAATGATGGTTCTAGAGAGAGTTGTTTAGTAGTCTTCACCATTTTTGTAAAATAATGTATCAATAATTATGATGGGGATTTATTTGTATGTGGATATTGTCTAGATGGCAATATCTGTATTTAAACTCATATTTTGTATGTTGTAATGTAATAATAAAGTTATAGTTATTTCTATACCATGTAATTGACGACTCGGAATGGGTTGGATGGAATGGACCTATTTTGGGGGCGGCACAGTTAGTATCAGAGCTTAGGGATATGATCTCTGGCGGAGATCGGGGAATGGAACTAGGAGGGGAGAGACGAGTAAATCCTTCGCTAGTGTGTCCTACCTAAGCTTATTTGTTGGTCGATCATAATATAGGGGTATTATGTGATTTATTAATTTGTTTAATTAACCTTTGTTTTATGGCAGTATTTGAGAATGTCGACTGAGAATATTAACAGTGGAGTAAATGAGACCGTGGAGACACGTGTACTCACTAACGAGGAGAATGTGCAACAGGCTGGCAATGTTCCTCCTGTAAACAACGCCACTGAGCAGATGATGAACGACGGGATGTTTAGAAACTTTTTGCAGTTCATGCAAAATCAAACGAGGGAGACACGTGCACAAATTACAGGTGGAAATGATATCAACGCACGATTTGTCACGGCCAAGCAGTTCAAAGAGTTGGGACAACCATAATTCTGGGGAAAGCCGGATCCGATCATGGCGGAAACGTGGGTCAAACAAATTACCAAGATATTCGATGTCTTGGGATGCACGGAGGAACAGAAGATTCCATTCGCCACCTTTATGTTCCGTGCTGAGGCAGATTACTGGTGGGAATCTGTGAAGCGTACCCATCCAGCTGCACTCAGCATGTCTTGAGAAACGTTTCAGAAACTTTTCAATGAAAAATACTTTCCTGAAATTATTCGCAATATGAAGGAGGTAGAGTTTATTACACTAGAACAGAACAACATGATGGTATCCCAGTACGAGGCAAAGTTCGCAGAGTTATCCAGGTTTGCACCTCATTTGGTGGAGAATGAGGAATGTATGACGCGGATGTTTTTGAGAGGTTTGAAACCTGACATACGCCAGTATCTCATTTCTCATAAATTTTCTCTCTATTCAGATGTTGTCAACAGGGCTCAATTGTTAGAGCGAGATAACGAGTACGTTCAACTAAGGGACCATAACCAGGATCATACTGGTGACAGCAGTCATCAGAACAACGATAACCTGTTAAGAAAGAAGAATACGGGCAAAGGCGGTAACCACTCTGGTGGTAATCACGGCCATGAAAATAGAAGAAGCGAGTTGGGAGGAGATTTTAAAAAGAGGAGATTCAACAACAACCATGTGAAGACGTCAGCACCAGCAGCAACTGGTTCCAAGGGAGGAGAAAGACCACCGGTCGTATGTTACAAATGCGGGAAAGAGGGACATATCAGCCCAAACTGCCCACAATAGTTCAAGGTATGCTATAATTGTGGAAAGGAAGGACATTTCGCTCGAGATTGTACGGTAGCGAAACCAATTCCAGCGAGGACGGTGATTCAAAAGGCTATCCCAGAAAAGTCAAAGTCAACGGTTTCTGGAAGAGCGTTTGTCGTGACCGGTCAAAATGCGAGGAACCCGAACGAAGTTAGCACGAGTTACTTAATTATAATTCTTGCGAAGTTTATACCTTACTAGATACCGGTTCTACCCATTCTTTTATCTCTCTTGCTTGCGTTCAACGTTTGAACTTGACTCCGGAGAAATTACACTTTGACCTATCTGTGGAGACTCCGTTAGGAGAAACTTTCATTACATCTGTTGTTTAGAAATCTTGTTTGATTCAAGTTGGCACCATCACATTACCTGTTGATCTTATCTCTTTAAAGATACTTGCTTTTGATGTGATTTTGGGGATTGATTGGTTAACTACTCATCATGCCAAAATTGATTTCTTTCGTAAGGTTGTTAGTTTCCATATTCCTAAGCAACCTGTTATTTGAATTCAAGCAACCAAACCATTGAAGTCAAACTCTTTCATATTAAATTATAAAGCCATTTGTTTATTGAAAAACGAATGTCAAGCTTTCTTAGTCATGTTATGGACTTGAACAAAAATACGTCAGATTTGAATGATATTTCTATTGTTAGTAAATTTCCTGATGTATTTCCTGAAGAATTTCTTGGCTTACTCCCAAAGTGTGATATTGAATTTTGTATCGACTTTGAACTCGGTACAAAACCCATTTCTAAAATCTTATGGCTCCTATTGAACTTCAGGAGTTAAAAATTCAACTATAGAATTTGGTACCCGAGGCTTTATCTGGTGACTTCCTTTGTGGAATGGACCGAAGCCAGACTCTTCGTAGGGGACACAATATTCGTGCGATAGAAAACTGATAGGTGTCATTGTAACGTGCTATCTAAGGTTGGGATATGAGTCACAGTTGAGAACAACCTAAGTCGGTAATCGAAATACGTAGCTTTCTAGGCATAGTTGATTATTATCGGAGATTCGTTGAAGGATATTCTCGAATCGCTATTCCATTAACGCAACTGACTCGTAGAGATATAAAATTCGAATGGAGCAAGGAATGTGGGAAGAGCTTCGAAGAACTCAAGAGGAAACTCATTTTAGCACATGTTCTGACCATGCCATCCTGGAAAAGCGAACGTGGTAGCTGACGTGTTGACTAGAAGATCGTATACAAGTACGAGTACGATATTGTCAAAGACTAATTTCGTATAATTTATAAATAATAGAGATGGAGATAAAAACTCTAGGTACCCACGTGATGATATACGAGTATAATCGACTTTAATCGATAAAGTTAAAAATGTTCAAGCTACACACTGGAGCTGATGAATTTGAAGAAGGAGGTGGAAGAAGTTGTTATTTCAAAAGCGAGAATTGACGATGTGAACAAAGCTCAAACCTTCGATTTATTAGTCCATTTGAAATCCTCGATCGAATAGGAACTGTGGCTTATAGATTCGTTTTATCGCCAAGTATGTCGCGTGTTTATAACGTTTTTTTATGTACCGATGTGGACGACTCGAACCATGTTATTGAGTTAGAACAGGACAAAATAGCCGAAGACTTAACGTACGAGGAGGTACCTGTCAAGATGTTGGATGGGAAGGAGCATGTCCTACGCACGAAGGTCATACCACAAGTTAAAGTTTTGTGGAGGAATCATGCTATAGAGGAAATGACCTAGGAGTTGGAAACGGAAATGAAAGCGAGGTATTCTCATCTTTTCGAAACACCAAGTACGAACGTCAATTTTGAGGACGAAATTTCATAAGGAGGGGAGGTTGTAAGACTCCGATTTTTTTTAAATAAAAATGGAATTTCCTCTATTTATTATTTTGAAATAGTAAGAGTTGATTTGATTAATGTTGTTAGTTATGGATAAAATGCGCAAATATTTCAAATAAGCAAGTGGTTATAAAATATTCATTATTGTCGGGGAATATTCGTTTGGTCGTGGAATATTCGTACTGTCGGGGAATATTCGTACGACGGCGCAGTCTTTTGTGGGCCCCATAACGGAAAGCGATTGGATGAAGAAAACGACAAGTATAAGTTGTTTATAAAAAACGGCGTAGTTGTTACCGTTAATACTGTTGAAATACCCGGTGGTTAAAACACAGTAATACGCGTTGTTGCACAGTAGCACACGGTATTGCACCAATTATTGATTCTTACGTAAGAAGGCACTACTCAATAATGGTTACAGTAATTACTGTTCAGTATTTTATGTTATTGATTCAATAATTGCTGCATTGATATTTTATATTACTGTTGTTTCAATAATTATCACTACACAATATTTTTCATTATCGAAGCAATAATTCATATTATCTGAATAATATTATTAGATAATATTATTGGCAATGTCTAGAAAGTTCTGTCTAAGGAGAGGTTTGGTCACCTAATTGCGCGCCAGTAAGGAGAAATTCTTATTGGAAAGCCCCCTCTTTCCTGGGAACGGCCTGGTTGCCAGTACTGTGATTCTGTAATATTATTTGTGAATAATTAATTATTGATTTATATGATGAGAAAAATATTAATTTTATGTGGATATAGATGGAGAAAATTTTTAATGTGACAATTGTTAAAAATTAATATTTTATCTTTTTCTGATAAAATAATTCATTTAAATATATTATTTTAATAATATATTAACGGTGATATTTTTACAATGAATGTGGGATATATGAGTTTATGAGGAGAAAGAGTATTTTTGTTGCAATAAATATTAAAAACAGATTTTGTGTGTCGGTAGACCTATTTCTTGACTGAAAATTTGATTATAGCCTGTAAAATCACCCGTTTGTGGATTTCGGTCAATTTTTATTTGGAATTTGGAAAAACTTCCTTCTGCAAAGTTGTAGATAATAGAATTTCCTATAAAAACTCGCGAGATTCGAATTTTCTGGCAAAAGGGCTATTTATTATGAATTATTGAAGTTCCGAAGCTTCGAAATAATTGATTTTTGGAAGTTTAAAATATTTTTATTTACAAAAACGTTTTTTTCATTTGGTTCCCTCATTTAGCATGTGTTGATGGCTGAGATCAGATTGTCTAGATGGGCGTAGAGAATTTATTAAATATATTAATATTATATTAAATTTTCTGATTTGGTGTTCTAAGCAATTTCCTATAAATAGGGTGCTTAGGTTAGAATTGAAAATCACACAAGAAACTGAAGTTTTCTCTCTCTCTATATTATCAAGCGTATTCTTGTGAGTATTTTGAGTATACTTTGAGTATTGCTATACGGTGCAAGTTCAAATCATAGCCTATATCCGGTGTTTCAACTAGAAGTACTGTCTTTCGAGGTAAGAGATGTTATTTTCTTCTCAAATGATACTATTTCTTCAATATCATTATGCTGAAATATTGGTTGGAACTTTTTATCAAATTTGAAACTTTTTCATGTCGGGGTTACTATTCATGAGTTACTATTCACGAGTTACTATTCACGAGTTACTATTCATGAAGCGTGATGATGTTTTTTTTATGAAATTTCTATCTTTTGGTGTCGGAGTTACTATTCACGTATACGGCACTATTCACGTATACGGCACTATTCACGAATACGACACTATTCACTAAAAAATGAAATTTCTTCTTTTTGTCTAAAATATCTATTCTGGATACTAGCATTGATTGTATCCATGTTTTGATCGTTCTTGAATTTTACTTCAGTATGATTATTTATGAAGTATTTTAGAACTCGGATTGTTTAAAGTACGAATCCTTAATACTTGTTATTTTGTTTCACTAGATTCGTTTCCTTTAAAATACTTTTCATCATCCTCAGTCCTAAATGATGGTGTTACTGAATATCTTTGGCCTGTAGTGCAAAGATGAATGATTTCTTGATGAATATCTTTGGCCCGTAGTGCAAAGATGAACAGGTGTTTAGATGAACATGACCAACTGATGAATATCTTTGGCCTGTAGTGCAAAGATGAATATTTGATTTGATTTGAGATATATATTGATTGATGTTATATGGATAAAATATTGATGATGGACTTTTAAATTCATAGATGTTAGTAGATTTCATTCTCTACTTAACTCCTCTAATGAATTATTGTTTCTGCTGCAGTTATTGATCTAAAACTTGTTGTCTATTGTATTCTATCAGATTTTTCCCTGTTGAAGACTAAGGATAATTTGTTGTACATTATCTTAGTCATAATATTCTTTACTGGGCTAGTTGAGCTCACCCTTTTCTTGTTGTTCTATTTTTCTTCTCAGGAGACGAGAATGTAGCGAGTACGAGTCGGGGGATGTAATGATGGTTCTAGAGAGAGTTTTTTAGTAGTCCTCACCATTTTTGTAAAATAATGTATCAATAATTATGATGAGAATTTATTTGTATGTGGATATTGTCTAGATGACAATATCTGTATTTAAACTCACAGTTTGTATGTTGTAATGTAATAATAAAGTTGTAGTTATTTCTGTACCATGTAATTGACGACTCAGAATGAGTTGGATGAAATGGACCTATTTTGGGGGTGTCACAGCAACAGTCTGATATAAAAATGTGTTGACTCATGGACGGACAGTATGATATAAAAATTATTTAAATTAAAGAAAAAATATGGTAAATTAAATTTTACTATAAAAGCTATGTATTAGTTGTTTAAACCCTGAATTTGCGAGTAAAGGTAAAAGATATTTTCGAAATGGAATATAAATGGTTTAAGCTTCAAGATGTAAAATATTTACATCTTAAAATGTATGAGACCTTTATTATTTATATTAAGAAGTGATTTTAATATTATTAATAATGATTAAAATATTATTAAATGAATAATAATATTAGATAATGATTAAAGTATTATTAAATAATTAATAATACTAGTTAATGATTAAAATATTATTAAATAATTAATAATATTAGATAATAATTGAAATATTATTAAATGGTTAATAATATTAGATAATAATTGAAATATTATCAAATGGTTAATAATATTATATAAGGATTAAAATATTATTAAATGATTAATAATATTAGTGATTAATTAAATTATTATTAAATGATTAATAATATTAGTTAAGGATTAAAATATTATTAAAGGATTAATAATATTAGTGTTTGATTTGAATATTATTAAAGGGTTAATAATATTAGTAAATAATTAAAATATTATTAACTGATTAATAATATTTGTGAATGATTATTACTCTATTAAATGATTAATAATGTTAAGAAGTGATTAAATATTATTAAGTAATTAATAATATTAAGTGATTAAAATATTATTAAACGATTAATAATATTAGACAAGTGGTTAGGATAATGGTTAAGTGATAGTAATATTAGTAATATTATTAAGGGATAATAATATTACTAACGAGTTAAAGAATTATTCAATGTTTGATTATGTGGCTAAATATTAGCTAACTTTTTATTCGAGTAATAGTATTGTGATATAAAGTGTATTATGTTGATCGAAAGATCGATCTTATTAATGATATATTTTTCATAAGAGATTAAACTAGATTGCTTAACGGTAATCAACAGTACAAACAAGTTTTCTAACTCAAACTCGAGCTACTAATTTTTAAGAATGCTAGTGATTTAATTATTAACAATTATTCCATATCTATTATTATTGATTCGCACTTAGTGCACATTGCATATTTTTATCAGGTATGAAAGGTTGATCACTTTCATTACCAAAGTATTTGTTCATGGTCATTGTTGACCACTCAACGTTATTAATTCAATCATTCATGTATTGAAATTTGATGTATAATATTTCACAATCATTATATTGTTTAAAACTTTAAAGCTTATCCTTTCTTTCAATCATGATTACTCTTTATTATGTTTAAACTTGCTGAGCAAAGTAGTTGCTCCCCCTTGCTATATCATGAATATATTTCAGTTTCACCCGAATTCTCAAAGAAGGACAAAGGCAAAGGCAAAGATGGAGATTATTTTTATATGGACATTTATCTATTATGATAACTTACGTAAATTGATGATGTAAACCTTGTGAATTATTAAAGGTATGTATTAAGATAAAGGTTGTAGACCTTGGGAAATATTGTAGTTCTTATTGTATGAACAAATTAAGTTTATAATTCCGCATTAGTTTATAGAATATGTATGAAGATGATGTATCGTGACGCACCAGTTTCGAGGTTTAAGGAACCCAGATTTGGGGGCGCTACACATCATTTTCAAGAATATCCCAGAACATACAAAAAATAGGATACATGAGTACAACATAATCTAGGGCTGTGGTAATCCGACTCACAAATAGTAGCTTATGTGATAGAGAGGGAACTAGAAACAATGGGTTAGTGAAAGAGTAGGTGATAAGTTGACAGTGCCAGCCCCTGTGTCTGGGGAAAGAACTCCATTTGCATTTGCAATACATGTTCATCGTGGTTGAGGCATTTATGCAAAGTTGGTGGCATCAAATGTCATGTGGTCAGACGTTGCAGAGTCAACAACCCACGAATCATCTCGAGAGAGGATATAAAGACCATCACTGCATTTACCTGGGTCTGTGACTGGTGCATTTCCCTTAGAAATCTCATCATTGGAATTGATAGAGACATGGTTCTGTTGTAGGCACTGTAGCCTGACCAATTCCCTCATCAGCAGAATCACTGTGTTTTTGAGCCTTTAGTTCATACCACTAGTCAGGATATCCATGTAGTTTAAAACATGTGTCTTTAGTATGTTTCAAATTTCCATAGTGTGAACACTTGGTTCCATCAAAGGGAATTCGCGGTCGAGAAGATCAACTTGCTGCCTTTCCTATTGCCAAGAGAGAGAGACTTTGTCGAAGATGGGATATTTTGTCCAGACCTGAAGCTCTTCGAAGCCATGACTGCTCCTAGATTATCCCTAGAATCACATGTGATCATAATTGCCTGCCGAACAACTTCCCGACGAACATGAGCGTATGCTTGTTCAACAGTAGGGAAAGGTTTCATCTGTAGTATGTCCCCTTGAATTTTATCAAGCCAATCATCCAGACTATCCAAGAAGACATATACCCTATCTTTCCTAAAGCATGTCTTTGTAATGCTTAATATCATTCATTTAATTGGGTTTGGTCGGCGAAAATCAATCTCATGCCATAGTCCATGGAGTTCTATAAAATATTTTTCAACAGAGGCGCCTGCTTGTTTTAGTTGAGTCACACGTCGTCGGAGATCATATACCTGAGATGTATCATTGCCTGCAAAGTATGTGGTCACAACAGAATCCCACACTAGTTTTGCGGTTGGAAATCTGATGAATTTCCCAATCAGTGATGGTTCCATGGAGTTGATCAACCATCCTTTGACAATTGTATTATCCGTGCACCACTTTCGAAAGGATGGATCTTTTTCTGGAGTTTGGTGAATGTCGCCATTAATATATCCCAATTTATCATTTCTTGAGATATACATCTCGACAACTTGGGACCAAAGGGCATAATTGGAGACATCCAACTTAATGTCAATCAGAGCAGCAGTTATGTCGGTGATCTGGGTTAGAGCCGAAGCTTTGGTCAAAACTTCATTAATTCTGGTGGTTAATTCAGTAAGAATGGGTGTTGATGATGGAATGTCATGTTGGTCGATATCATTCATAGTTGCGGGTAAAGTAGATGGAAGGGATACAGAGAAATCAAAGTTAAAGAATAACAGTAGGTGCCTGGATCAAAACCTGCTCCGATACCATGATAAAACAGAGGAAGAATTTTGTATATTTCTCACTTCAACTTTAACAAAGAATGAACTTATATAAAAAGTATTACAAATGAACCTATTCTTTGCCAAGCTAATATAAAGGCCAGAAAAAATGATTTCATCTATATATGACAGGTTATCAATCAATCCTGATTCCCAGTGATTGCCAATCATGGATCTTTCTTCCCATAACAACTTTGGATGACAACTTATACCAACAGTGGTGGGAAAAATTTAATTTAATTAATTTTGAATCCCAATCAATGGTGGGAGAGACAAGAATTTAACCGACATCTCTTGAATAAGAAAATGAATTAATGCTCTTAGATGCCAACCATGCTTGGACACCTCCATGAAAAAAACAGTCATAAAAGGAATAAGGAAAGAAATAAATGCACTTGTATTGAATGTGGAGAAATAAAGACACATATTCAGTAAACTGAGGAAGACTTCTTATATGTTGAAGGAAGTAAAGAGGGCGAACTTAATAAGGTAGAAAATAGTTTTCAAAATCATCTATTGGAAGCAAGGGCAAAGGAAAAAACAAAGGGGTTAAGAGATGGAGGTATATGGATGATATTGAAGATCTTGTGGGCAATATAAAAAAATTCAATAAGGAGTACCAAAAATTGCAAATGGCTCATTATAAGAAGGAGACATTGCTCGTAGAAATAAGATGATTTTGAAAACCATAGAAGTTGGTATAGAATTGGGTTTAATTCAAAGGAATTCTGTAGCAGAACAAAAGGCAAAATAAAAAATTGAAGAAATTTTCAAGAAATCTAGTGAGGAGGATAAGTAGGAACTTTAAATGAAAAATTTTGGTGATTGTAGTGAATGTTTTGAGGAATATTATGTTACCGGCTTAGTCACTTTACCGGGATCAAGGGTTTTCTTAGATGCATTAGAGTTTGTGTGAGTTGTAATTTTAATTTTTACTCAATATAATTATAATCGTTCTTTGAGCGGTATGTTTTTTTAAAGGGAACTGATATTTTCAAATGTATTTTTGATATTTTCACATGGTCTTCTCTCACATGAGAAGACAGTGAGTCCCATCTTCATATGAGAAGGAACCATGTGGAAATATCAAAAACACATGAAAATAGTGCTCCCTTTTTTTAAAATAGATCTTATAGTAAGAAGTTACATATATTGGGAATGTTTTGGCTAAACATTTCAGTGGGTGAGATGGGCATATATACAGGTGTTATTACTACTCTTGGTAGAGAGATTCTTCCAAGAAGAGAATTAAAAGAGTAAAGAATTGCAATATTTTGGAAATTTCTATAGAGCTCTATTGCTTCAGAAAGATTTTTTTGGTAATTGAAATTAGGATTTAGGTGATCAGGTGGTTCAAGTCTTGAGCAAAGTCAAAGTTTTGATTGTTATCTCTAGGTTATTCATGTGGGATAGTGTTCAAGGGATAAGGATTGAGGAACCTATTTGATGTTCTAAGGTCTCTTCAATGTCCATTAAATCTAATGTTATTAGGTGTTCATGATTAGTTGGTTTTTCCTTTATTTATTATGGTTTTTTGTACTAATTCTCGGGGCCTTATCCAAAACTTATGAATTTGCCACCTTGTACTTAGGTTTTGGGTATTAATGAATTTTATTCTGCCGATAAAAAAATAATCTCATACTCACAAGATCTTTATATTAAAAAAAATTATTGACTTTTGAAAATCACTTTTCAATATACTTCAAATTCAAAATTTAAATTACTTATTAAAAAATTTGAAACAAAAAAACTGACAATTAGTAATAATTTTTAGATAGTGTACAATATTTATCATTTTTTGATTAAAATTAAAATAATTTATGTCAATTATGAGTTTGAAAAACTCGTAAGTTGACTTTAAAAAGCATACAATAATCAAATAATATGAAACTCATGGACTGTACTTTTATAATACATTCAGAAAGTAAAATGCATATTGATGCGACCAAAAACTGCAGAGCCGAACTAGTCGTGTTGAAAATCTTTGAGTTGAGGCAACCACAGATGAGATAGTTAGTAAACCACCTTATGATCCACCCAGGGGTGTTTTTCCTGAGAGGACCTATTGATCCCTAAGTAAGTATCATATAGAGAGATAAGAATCATACACTACTAGAAATTCAATGTATAGCGACGGTCGGCACGGAACCGTCGCTATAGGATATCTATAGCGACGGTCGGCACGGAACCGTCGGTATAGAGGTTTTTTAAAACATAAAACCCTCTCACTTTCCCCCAAATCATTTCAGTTCACTCTTTCTCTCTCGTTGCAAACGAACGGTGCAGTGGAACTTAGGGTTTTAGTGCAAAATTGATCAGAAATTTTGAGCTATTGAAGCTTAATCAAGGTACTTTTCTTTCAGCTCTCTCAGGCGCTTTCTCAGCCCCAATTCCTCCACTCCCTCCTCACTTTCCACCCTCATTTCCTCATTTCTCCTCTCGTAGCTGCCCTATCGTCTTTTGATGACGAGCCCATCGCAAAACAGGTGATTGATCTAATAATCAGCTTTGTGGCTCAAGTGAGGAGTCGATCTACGGTGAGTTCGTGGCTAGGGTTTCGGATTGGGTGGCGTCTGGCGCGCTGGCTTGGGGTAGACGCCAGGTGTTTATGGTATGCTTCTAAATTTGATGGGTGATTATGCATTCCTTGATGGGTGAACCTAGGATTGTATATATATATATATATATATATATATATATATATATATATATATTTATAAAGGCTAAGATTATGCATTCCTTGATGGGTGAACCCATGGGGTATTTATAGGAACGTTCCCCCTGATGGAGTATCCTCAAAGAAACGAGATTCAGTAATTGAGTTAACCTAGGATTGTATCCTTAGTCAGACTCAATAAGGAGTACCTCACTTCGTAGAGTCCAGCTAGGATCCTTAGTTAGAGAATCCTCTAGAAGGTGTTCAAGGCCGTTTATTAAGATAATTAATTATTATAATTTTATTTAGATATTAATATATAAAAAAATTCGCTCAACATCTTACGTTATTTAATTATATTAATATTAGTGGTGAATTTCATTATTAAATTAATGTTTTAACTTTATTAAACTCATTAAAACTTGAAACTTTATCAAATCATACGATTAATTATATTAATAATATTTGTGAATTTTTAAAACACAATAATTAAAAAATTATTTGAAATTTTTAGCTGATTAATAGTTCTATTCGGATAAGAATTTAGGCAAATTTTGTTAATATAAACACTAATATAGAATTTTATTATAAACTTAAATAAAATTAACGTAATTATTTTTTTCATAATCATAACTAAATAAATTTACACACTAATTATATGTTTAACTTAATAACCGATCGGAAGAGCATAATATATATATATATATATATATATATATATATATATATATATAATTAAAAACTTATTATTTAGATACATTTTTAATAATTTAATAACTACAACTATCTTTTCAAAATCTTAATAAAATACTTATCCTATATTTCATTAATTATCTGAAAAACTAACGTACACTACAAGAAATTGACAGAATATATCTCATTGAAATAAGGTTATGTTCGACGGGAATATTCCGCCAAACATAATTTCGTCGCAACTACAATATTATCAACGAATTTCAGTTGGAGATAAGTCATCCTTTGGCGTCAAAGTTCCCGCAAGCGCCAACCTTATGTTCGACGGAATGACCTATAATTTCGATGGATATTTTGTCAGAAATAAGCTTTAAAACCTAAAAAACTCATCCCTTCTCCCAACCGCCGCTGCTATTTTTCTCTCAATCTCTCTCCAACTCTGTCTCTTCCTCTTCTCTCTCTGACTCTCTTATATCTCTCACCTCTCTCATCACTCCACCACCACCGTGTCGTGTCATTGTTCCTCCTCGTTTCTTCTCATTTAGATACCTATAATTCAAGGTTAGTGGAATTAATTTATGTTTTTACGGTTAATTTGTTGCAAAGAGTTGAATGAATGAAAATGATTTTGGGATTACTTTAATTTATGAGTTACAGAAAATGGGATCATACTAAAATTGTTGCAAAGAGTTTTATGAGATTATTGAAATTTGTGGGTTAATTTGTTTTTAGGGTTAATATGGACTTTAATATGAGATTAGTGACATTTGGATAATTTATTGCTGCTGACACTTGGATAATTTGGACAATTTTTTAATATAAGATTACTACTGAATATATTGTTGCTGAAATTTGGATAATTTTTTGACTTGTTGATATTGCTGAAATTGGGACACATTTGGGGCTTCTTCTTATTGTTGTTGGTGAAATTGGATTCTTCTACATTATGCCCTGAATTATATTTGTGCACATTCTGTTTTGTCGTTGAGATTAAATTTTGTTGAAATTGGGATTCACATCCTTTGATGATTTGGGACTTCATATTATTTGGAAATTTTAAACTTCAGAATATTGATATTAAGGGTTTTGTTTGTGCATTGCTTCAATTTGTGCAATTGTTAATAGCGGCTAGATTCGGATAAAAAATATGATATTTGTTATTTTCGAAGGAAATTCTGTCAGAATTTTTCAATTGCAATCTATGGGCCCTGCTAATTATTCATGTATTTTACTTAATTTCTCAATATTAAAATAAACTAAGTAGTATTTACTTAATTTCCTAATAATAAAATATAATAAAATGAACTAAGTAGCATTTACTTAATTTTACACTACTAAATAAAATAAATAAATTAAAAGAAATATATTAACTTACATTAAATTAAAATAAATTTAATAAATTACAATAAATGAAATGAAATGAAATTAATTAAATTAAATTAAATAATATAATATAATATAATACAAAAAAAATTTAATAAAATAAACTAAAATAAATTATATTAATTAATTTGAATTAACTAATATAATATATTATAACTCAAAATTAAATATATTATGATTAAATAGAAAATAAGTAAATTAAATTAAATTAATTAAAATAAAATAAAATAAAATAGTGAATATGATTATTTAGGTGATAATTTGTTGAAGGAATTTGGGTCGATGCAAATACTAAGATGGCCGCATCAAAATTTTGAATGAAGAATACTTGGACTTAGACAAGAATATTTGGTGCTTGCTTCAATTGCTCCGTTTTACCTAAGCCCATGATCAGTACTCTCACCTTCCCAAAATAATAGACGTTTTAGGGTTTTTTTTCCCCAAAATATCTGACGTTCTACAATCCCAAGTGTATTTTGGCATTTGTTTTCCCTCTCTACCATTCCTTCTCCACCACTATTATTAGATTCAGGAGGAAAATAATTCTTATGCTCCCATCCTAAATATGGCATACGAGTAAATTCCCATCCTAAATAGGACATACGACTGGCGAGCACAAAGAGGAGGAAAATGATTTTATCATATCAGATCTATCAGATCTATCACGAAGAGAGTGAATCCGTTGAGTACCTGAAAAGGAGTCGCGGCAGATGCGAATGGAAGCGAGGCTCTTGAAATTCGAGAAGGCGTCGAATAGATGACCGTCAGTGATTTCATGGTGAAGGTCTCCAACGTACAGAGACGCCGGAGCTGCAGGGACCGTCGCCATTCTGTTTTGTGCTCGTAACCGGAAGTAATTACGTTACGCAATTGTAATTTACAGTTATAGAGAGAGAAATTAAAAAATGAAGTGTTTGTTTAGACAGATGGTGGGAATAGAGAGAGAAGTAAGTGGCGTTTCGTATTGGTATTGATCTGCTACTAAATAAGAAATGTTAAAAAAAAAGATTTATTTTCCTTGTGAAGGGAAGCGTTTTTTAAGAATAGGAATTAATTGATGGAATTAGCGTTTGAGATAGGAGTAGAACGGGGAAGAAAGAATGCGAGTTCTGTGCACCCAGGATAGACTAGACTTGCATGGACGGGAGGTTTTGTGGCGTTTCACTGCACCGATCCGAGAAAAGGTGGAGCAGGGATGAGTTACACTCTTTCCACTAACGGTGGCGGTGGAAAGAGTGCCGGTCATGTGGCGGCAAGGGAGGTGGCTGAAGAGATTAAGCAGAAGACAGAGAGAAGGCTGAAGAGATGAAGATGAGCAATATTAATTAAGGGTAAAATAGTAAATTTATAATTATTCTTAATTTTTGTGAAACTCTCTAGAACGTTTATTATTTTGGGATGGAGGGAGTATAATATTTCACGTCTACCCTTGAAAATGTATTTACAACCTCTTGTTTAATTTTGAATGAACGCATATGCACAACCATACATCAAAATCAAATATAAATTACAGAGACATGATCACGTACACAGAAATAGTGTATTCTCTTGGGTGCATACTTTCTTTTCACAACGAGTTGCATCATATATTTCAACCATAAATTAGGAAAATTCTAACATATATAAAAAGTAAGAAGTGTCCAAGTTCTAAGGAATTATCGCCAACAAAATCACCTCAAGCCTTTTGAAAATACAAATTGTTTGTCAACCCTTTTAATTTATGCATGTCACGACTAGTCATTTGTTTGGCTCCTAAGTATGCAACTTTCTGACAAAGATACTCTGTTAAAGCACTCGACTCGTTTAACGTATGCTGACGATATTTTCTATTAACATTTACGAAATAATTAAGAAGGAAGTGGACCGGATGGGTGGACCACTTCCATCTTAATTATTTTGTTAATGTTAATAGAAAATATCGTCATCGTACGTTAAACTAGTCGAAGGCTTTAACAGAGTATCTTTGTCAGAAAGTTGCATCCTTAGGAGTTATACAAATGACAAGCCATGCAAATTGCAAGTTGTGCACGTATATATTAAAATAGTTGACAAACAATTTATGTTTTCAAAATGTTTGGGGTGATTTTGTTGGTGATAATTCCTTAGAACTTGGAGACTTCTTACTTTTTAGATATGCTAGAGCTTGGAGTTTTCTTACTTTTGTTGGCGATAATTCCTATGATACAACTTGTCTGCACCTATGAGAACACTATATTTCTGTGTACGTGATCATGTCTCCCTTATTTACATCTGATTTTGGTATATGGTTATCTACATTCATTCAAAATTAAGCAGAGGTTGTTAATACAATTTCAATTATTTTAGCCGATGCTTAGTCAACCTCCGACTAATCAGATATATTATGCATGACTTGTAATTATAATTTAGTTGTCTCCAAGAGTAATGAAATAAAATAACGTCATCAGTTTTTACTCTCCAAAGTTTATTTATTTATCAAACACATATAACACGTGTGTCGCAGGACTAATATTTATTCTTGCATAAATGATGGAAAGTTATTTTGATATAAGAAAACTTAAAATCATTTTGATATCAACGAGTTTAACTTTTCAATTAAGATTGATATAATTTTGGCATTATAATTTATAATTACTTACAAGGGCAAGGAATATACTTGTGACACATGCGATTCTCTATAATTTATATATTTGACTAGTTGGTTTACTAACTTTGGCAAAAGTCCCACCAAAATCTATCTTCTACAATGAATTCTAAAACATTATAGATGAGCATCGATCATGAGCTGAAGTAAGAATGGGGATACAATTTTAATATAAGAATACTAAAACACAGTTCAAAAATGAAAGCAAAACATCCATGAGATAGAACAATAATTATTAAGCTCACTCTATCATCTAAACCCCATCTTTATTGACAAAATATACTCCATACTAGACCATCTGCGACATCATATGCCATGATCATGAATTACATCTGAAATGCCTTGAACAACGATCTTCATGCGATGTTTCCGTGTTACATTTCCATGACAGGAAATCTTCTCATTCACAATAAGGTTGTGGAAGATGTAAAATCTTCATATTTCTGCCTATTTCAGTATGTTTTACCCTATGTTTTCTCGCAGCGCCACATAAGGCTTTGTACCAAAATTCTATCCCTTCTAGGCTTTGAACCATCCCTTGAAGAAGATGACTCTGTGCAGCTTTGGGAGCCCTAATGTCTTTGCACCAAAATTTTCAGTCCCTTCATGTCCTTGAACCACCCATTGAAAGAAGATGCCAGGAGAGAGTTTGAGGGTGTAATAAAGCTGAGGTTTTGAAGGTTCAAAATAAATTCCTCCAAGAAGGTTCAAATTCTTCCTGCTCTTCCCAACTTCATAGTGATTCCAAGGATAGGCAATACTTGAGCCAAAATGGCTCTAGTGCTTCACATTCTGGGAACGATATGGCAACATTTGGAGAGGCTTTAGGAAGAAAGTAATAAGCTCAAGTAGCAGTCTGATGTTCTTAAGCATTCTCGTCGAGTTTTTGTTCCAATAAATAACTACTTCATCTGGTACAATCCCATCGGAGAGGAAAAACTTAAAATTTCCAATTCAAGACATGTACCAAATGAGTTGTTGATCTCGACTTTTCTAATATAAGTGCTTAAACATGATCAGACTTGCTCAAACCATGGTTTGTCGCCTAGCAAAAAATATGATCCCAAATGCTCCTTAGGTTACGTGAAGTAAAACACCAACACAATGAGCAAGGATCAGAATACTGAATAAACACCTAATCAGATGGATATTTTACTTCAGGTAAAATTTTAAAGTTCATAAGCATAAGCAAAAAGTTCAACCCAATTGAAATATATCATACATTTCCCTATTAATGACTTCATAAGGCCATTCTCTATTATAAGTCTCCATAACATTTGTGGCAATTAAATCACACCTCTATTCAAAATCTTGTACTAGAGAGATGGCTGATTGCAGAAAAAATGTATTCATTTTTCAAGAACTACAAATTAATAAAGCTTTTAATTTTTTAGTATGTCCAAAGTAAAAATTCTCATTTTTGGTCAATAACAGTTCATCAGCTTTGAATCCAATCAAATTGGGGAGGGTTAAATTTGTGGCCCTCCATTTATTACTTCAATTCAGAGTTGATTGTTTTACTCAATTTGGAATTAAGGTCAACAAATGAACACAGTTCATATTCAAACAAAAATATCCTAAAATTTGTGATGATACCTATATACTCGTTTCAAAAATTTTCTTTAATTACATGATCAAAATGGAGTTAATTAATTGAGCAATAAATAAGTAGCACAAGGACTACAAAACGCTTCCAAAATATTCTTAATTAGATTCCTTCAAATTTATTTAGACCGATAATGAAATACAAGGAGTAAAAAGGTTTGAAACAAACCTGAAGATGGCTCTTGCAGCTTGGTACATTGTTACCCCAGGATATTCATAAGCCCTAATATTTTTGTCGGGTAACAATCTAGTCATAGAAAATATACAAAAATATTAATTAGAAACAACGACACTGGAAATACCACAACTCTAAACATGTTTAAGAATTGGAGTAGGTAGGAATGAGTTTATTCCAAAATGCAAAGAAATAACTATACTTCCTTCATCGAGCTAATGTTCGTCAATACAATCAATCTTCTATGAGGATTATCTAGCTTTAATCAACTTACCAGCCTTTTTATTTGAATATAACTAAGGTAGCTTGTAGTGTTATTTGATTCACTTCCTATCTTCCTATATATATATATAATTTCACTCTTCTTAGAAATAGACATAACATATATATTATAAAATACATATAAATCTTCTACTAAAAGTTCAAGAACTAAAAATTGCATGTTAATAATTTTGGCACGAACATTGCTCCAAAATTATAAACATCATTACTTTTTGTGTTGACCACGGTAGAGTAGCAGCCACTACCTTCGGTTGTTCATTTTGCATGCAATAATGTACAAACTACAGACAGCTATATGTCCAACCCTAAGACATTTTGCATATAATATTTAACTCCGATAAAAAAAGCATATGTAAAATTCTCATAGTATAGGCAGTATAAAAGTAAAATCAAAGTAGGTTACAAGTTACCACCTCAACTTACAATATGCATATTAAAAAGTAAGGAAAATGAGAGCATGTTATATTATTAGATGTAAGAAAATCAGTACAATATAAACCTCATGTAAGGAAATACATACACCATGAGAAGCAAGTAGATAAACTATGTACCAAATTTTGAAATGCTATGAACAACGACCAGGAAATCATATCATTAATTTGTTGAATAGCAAGAGCCATCAGTTTTTCAATTAAAAAAAAAAAATTAAAGTAATAATCAAGTTAACTAGGTTTTGTACCATTAAAATTTCTGTTACATAATTGATGTGTATTCCAACAATATGTGCCACAAGATATACAATAGCAAATACATACATTCATACACACACACACATATATATACATACATTGACATTGACCGTTTCCCCAATTATTGACATTGACCGTTTCCTTTCCTTTCTCATAACCATAAAGATTCTCTCACATGTACAACAATGAAGATAAGTTGTGACAAAAAAAGATAAATATAAAAAGACGTATTCATAATTTCTGATACCTGACAAAATTTAAAGCTATAATCAAAGTTGTCTATGTTCCGTACCACTAAAATTTACTGATATATAGCAATATAAAGACACATTCATAATTGTTGTGCATTCACACAAAAATAAGTGCCACAAGATATACAATAACAAATATATATAGAGTGAGATTCTATGTATATACTTCCCCCAATTATTGACATTGACTCTTTCCTTTCCTTCTTTAGACCCATTATAAAGATTCTTTCACATTTATATAGTACATCTCAGTACATTTATCAGTAATTTTTTCATAATCAAAATCTTTGAAGATAGATTGTCACAAACAAACAAGAACAATTTGAAATACTTAACATTAAATAAGTCCATGTAATATAAAATTGCAATAGGGCATCATAACCTTTTCTATCAGATCTATAGAAAAAGTTAGTTGGATCAAAAATGCATAACTCATAAACAAATCCATATTGGTGAACAAATAAATCTAAGATCATCAAAATGAACTAATTGACATTAAATAAGGCAATTTAATATAAAATTGCAAAGAGATATCATAATCATTTCAATCAGATTCATTAACCATATAAAAAGTATATATAATTTGCTCTGGGCAATAGTGCTTCCAACATTTAGACCTCCAAATACATCACACCATTTTCGGTGTTTGAGGCCCAAAAACTGTTTTTGTGAGTTATATAAACTTCATTTCAAATAAGCTTCTTGACGAATAAGATTTTAAGGTGCGATTGAAACTTCTAAGAGAATTCTTTTGTATAATCATATATTGTAACAATTAACACTAAATTAAGAACTGAATAAAATTACCAGAATATAGATCGTCCATGGTGATCTAGACTGAAGAGACAGATATAAGCGGCTACAGAAAGAAATGGGTGTTTTGTGCCCTTGCCTCGTTCTATTTATATTAGTAGAGTAGGGCAACAAGTATGGTAATAAGACAATAATTTTTATTGAAAATTAATATTTTCACATGTGCAAGCTTTTTATAATTGTAGATGGTCCCACAATTATATAAAAGAGACCTTGTAAACATATCAAATCTCTTTTTATTTGATAGTAATATCTCTATTTTTTTTAATTGTCTTTTTAGGAAAAAATATAAAAAAGTAAAAAAAGGTAATTAATGCCGGAATCAAATTAATTGGATAATATTTTTTAGTATTATCTTTTGAAATTAACTGAAAAAGATGAAAGAAAAACTAATTATTATTTATATAAAGATAATATAAAAAAATCACAGATAAAAAGATCAAAAGAAGTATTAATAATTTGTGTTGTATATTTGTTTAAAACTATTACTTGTTATGTTCCCATAATTTGTTTTTATTACTATCGACTACTCATTTATTTACCTAACTAATTAATCATATATTGACTCACCAAAGAATGAATTACAAAAAGGAAATCTGGAACCTATTCAAGGGTGTGGGTAGGATTGAAGACATTTATCTATCAAAAGAGAGGAACAATGTAACACCCCAGTCTCACATTAAAATATAGAGAAAAAATTTGTCTGCATATAAGGAAATAAGTTACTACCAATAGTACCTTCATGTCGTGACCTTTTGGGTGAGCATGTGGTGGGCTAAGATGACCCAAGAAGATACTACTAGGTCAGTAGTTTGAGGCCTTATCTTGATGGATTTGATTCGATTCAGACTTGGGATTTGACCCAAGATTTGTTTCGTACTCAGGATTTGACTCGGGTTGTTTCATATGGTATCAAAGCCGACTCTCGAAATGTAAGACCCCAACTTATTATTAAATGAAATTGAATTTCTTCTATTTATTATCTTGAAATAGTAATAGTTGATTTGATTAATGTGGTTAGTTATGAGTAAAATGCGCAAATATTTCAAATAAGCAAGTGGTTATAAAATATTCATTTTTTTTCGGAGAATATTCGTTTGGTCGTGGAATATTATTACTGTCGGGGAATATTCGTACGACGGCGCAGTCTTGTGTGGGCTCCATAACGGAAAGCGATTGGATGAAGAAAATGACAAGTATAAGTTGGTTATAAATAGCGGCGTAGTTGTTACCATTAATACTGTTAGAATACTCGGTAGTTAAAACACAGTAGCACACGATATTGCACCAATTATTGATTCTTACGTAAGAAGGCACTACTCAATCATTGTTACAGTAATTACTGTTCAATATTTTATTTTATTAATTCAATAATTGTTGCGTTGATATTTTATATTATTGTTGTTTCAATAATTGTCACTACACAGTATTTTTCATTATCAGATCAATAATTCATATTATTTGAATAATATTATTAGATAGCATTATTGGCAATATCTAGAAAGTTCTGTCTAAGGAGAGGTTTGGTCACCTAATTGCGCGTCAGTAGGGAGAAATCCTTATTATAAAGCCCCTTCTTTCCTGGGAACGGTCTAGTTGCCAGTATTGTGATTCTGTAATATTATTTGTGAATAATTAATTATTGATTTATATGATAAAGAAAATATTCATTTTATGTGGATATAGATGGAGAAAATTTTAAAGTGACAATTGTTGAAAAATTGATATTTTATCTTTTCTCATAAATAATTCATTTGAAAATATTGTTATATTTTAATAATATAATAATGGTGATATTTTTACAATGAATGTGGGATATATGAATAAATGAGGAGGAAGAGTATTTTTTTTGTTGCAATAAATGTTAAAAACATGTTAAACATGTCGGTGGACCCCATTTCTTGACTGAAATTTGATTATAGCTTGTAAAATCGTCCGTTTGTGGATTTCGGTCAATTTCTATTTGGAATTTGGAAAAACTTTCTTTTGCAAAGTTGTAGAGAATGGAATTTCCTATGGAAAGGACATAAGATTTGAATTTTTCTGATAAAAGGGCTATTTTTTATGAATTATTGAAGTTCTGAAGTTCTAAAATAATTAATTTTTGAAGTTCAAAATATTTTAATTAAGAAAAACGTTTTTTTTTCATTTGTGGGACATGTGTTAGTGGTTAAAATCAGCTGGTGGTGTGCGTAGGAATTTAGTTTATAAATAATATTATTTTATTTAATTTTCTACTTTGGTGTTCTAAGCATTTTTCTATAAATAGGGTGCTTAGGTTAGAATTGAAAATCACACCGGAAACTAAAGTTTTCTCTCTCTATATTATCAAGCGTATTCTTGTGAGGATTTTGATACCTTGAGTGTTGCTATACGGTGCAAGTTCCCTTCAGCAATATATCCAGTATTCCAGTCAGAAGTACTGTCTTTTCGAGGTAAGGGATGTTATTTTTTTTAAATGATATTATTTCTTCTAATATCATTATGCTGGAATATTGGTAAGATTTTTCTTGTGAAATTCTTGTCTTTTAGTGTCGGGATTACTATTCACGTATACGGCACTATTTACGTATACAACACTATTCACGAATACGGCACTATTCACAGAAAAATTAAATTTTCATATTTTGTCCAAAATATCTATTATGGATACTAGCTTTGATTGTATCCGTTTTGATCATTCTTGGATTTTACTTCACTACGAGTATTTATGAAGTATTTTTGAACTCGGATTGTTTAAAGTACGAATCCTTAGTATTTGTTCTTTTGTTTCACTAGCTGGATTCGTTTTCTTTAAAATATTTTTCATCATCCTCAGTCCTAAATGATGATATTATTGAATATCTTTGGCCTTTAGTTCAAAGATGGTTGATTTTCTTATGAATATCTTTGGCCCGTAGTGCAAAGTTGAACATGTGTTGAGATGAACATGACCAACTGATGAATATCTTTGGCCTGTAGTGCAAAGATGAATATTTGATTCAAGATGAATATTTATTGATGTTACAGGGATAAAATATTGATGATGGACTTTTAAATTTATAGATAATAGTAGATTTTATTCTCTACGTAACTCTTCTATGAATTATTATTTCCGCTGCGAATATTGATCTGAAACTTGTTGTCTATTGTATTTTATCAGATTTTTCCCTGTTGAAGACAAAAGATAATGTGTTCTATATTATCTTAGTCATAATATTCTTTACTGGGCTAGTTGAGCTCACCTTGTTCCTTTTTGTTCCATTTTTCTTCTCAGAAGGCGAGAATGTAGCGAGTTTTAGTCGGGGTGTGGAATGATGGATCTAGAAAGTTGTCTTAGTAGTCCTCACCATTTTTGTAAAATAATGTACTAATAATTGTAATGAGGACTTATTTGGGTGTGAATATTTGTATTTTATAATGTTCCATGTTATTGATGACTCAAAATGGGTGATGTATGCCTATTTTGGGGGCATCACACAAAAGCTCGGGTCGGGTCATCCGATTGGGTTGCCAGAGGTGGGGACAACGAAGGCTGATGGTATTACCCCACAATGGAGAGATGGATGTCCGGAGGTGGGGACACGAAGCCAGCCGATATTATCCCACAATGGCTAGAAAGGCAAATATCTTTGGGCTGTGTGTGTGATCGGTTCTGACGGGGACGTCAGAAATTTAAGTGGGGGAGTTTGTAACACCCCAGTCCCACATCGAAAGATAGGAGAAAAATTTGTCTGCATATAAGGAAATAAGTTACTACCAATAGTACCTTCAAGTCATGACCTTTTGGGTGAGCCTGTGGTGGGCTAAGATGACCCAAGAAGATACTATTGGGTCAGTAGTTTGAGGCCTTATCTTGATGGATTTGATTCGATTCGGACTTGTGATTTGACCCAAGATTTGTTCCGGACTCGGGATTTGACTCGGGTTGTTTCAAACAAAGAAGAAGAATTAGTGTCAATTCAAAGGAAGTTAAATTGAACAGATGTTTATATTTTATTTGACGAAAGTGCAGAAAAAGAGGAAATTGAATCCATTTGTGATAAAGTTGGATTAAAATGGACAAGATTTGTACCAAAGGAAAAAATTGTTTCATGGTTGTTTTGGAGAGTGCAGAAGAAAAAAATAGGATCCAGTGTCACTTGATGCCACAATTACAAAATGGTTAGAACCATGGAATCAAATGGTTAGAAGCATGGATTCAAAAATGTGGGCGGAATCATTAACATTGTAGGTTAGACAAAATAAGTAAACAGAGTATGTAGAGGAGTTTTAAAATTCAAACCTTTAGAGGGCATCCAATTAAGAAGATGCATGACTGTGGCAATGGTATCACCCCATTATCTACTAGGCATATGAGCTCCAAGTAATAAAGCCCAAGCAGTTTCAAGAATATGTCGATTTTTCTCTCAGCCATTCTGTTGATGAGTTTGACGACAAGATGTTTCATGGATAATACCGTAACTTTGGAAATATGCACGAATTGAGTGGTTCACATATTCACGGCCATTGTCTGATTTGAGAATGTGAATCTAGGCACAAAATTGAGTTTGAACCATAGTGTGGAAAGTTTGAAACACACGCAATACTTCATTTTTGTGTTTTAGCAAATAAAGTCAAGTCATTCGAGTACAATCATCAATAAATACCACAAACCAAAAAACTTTAGACGTCGTAGAAATGGGAGGACCCCATACATCGGAATGAATTAAAGCAAAAGGAACATTACTTATATTCATACTCAAAGGATAAGAGGTTGCATGACTCTTAGAGCTAGAATACAGGTTTCACATTTGAAATCATATATTGACATCCTAGAGAATAAATCAGGACATAAATATTTTATATAGCCAAATGATAGATGTCCTAACCAAAGATGCCATAACAAAATCTATCAACTTTTATCATCAACTGGATGATGCATGTGTTTTGCACGTCCCACACTGAGATCATCCTCATTGTAAAGCCCCCCCCCCCCCCCCCCGCTTAGTACCACACCCAATGATTTTCTTCGTAAAAATTGTTAGGTTTGTAAGATTCACGAGAATACAATCAAATTACATATAATAAGTGGAAACATGGTAAAATTGAATTTTAAAATTTTTACAAACCATAATAATGATCAATCTTTATGCGCAATTATTAATTAACAAAGGAGATGGAGAATTATACCCTTGTAGAACAAAGCTTGCTCATGTACAAGTTCAACTCCAAATCCTTCGCGTCCTCTTTGAATTCCACCAATTATATTCCTTTGATCAACGTTAGCCACCCAAATGTTTGGCCTATAGAGATAATCCACCAAGAAATAATAAGAATTCAAGAAGTGGGTAGTGACAAACCCTAGTTTTCTCTCTCTAGAGAATTTATGAGTATTCTCCCAAGTCTAATGGAAGTGTATGTAAGACCCCAAATAATTAATAAATGAAATTAAATTTCCTTTAATTATTATTTTGAATAGTAAGGGTTGATTTGATTAATGTGGATAGTTATGGGTAAAATACGTAAATATTTCAAAATAAGCAAGTGGTTATAAAATATTCATTGTTGTCGGAGAATATTCGTTTGGTCGTGGAATATTCGTACTGTCGGGGAATATTCGTACGACGGCGCAACCATGTGTGGGCCCCATAACGGAAAGCGATTGGAGGAAGAAAACGACAAATATAAGTTGTTTAAAAATAACGGCGTAGTTGTTAACGTTTACACTGTTGGAATACCCGGTGGTTAAAATACAGTAATACGCGTTGTTGCACAGTAGCACACGGTATTGCACAGTATTTTGAATTATTGATCCTTACGTAAGAAGGCACTACTCAATAATTTCTATAGGAGTTACTGTTCATTACTTTATTGGTTCAATAATTGCTGCGTTGATATTTATATTATTATTGTTTCAATAATTGTCATTGCACAGTATTTTCCATTATCAGATCAATAATTCATATTATTTGAATAATATTATTAGATAACATTATTGGCAATGTCTAGAAAGTTCTGTCAAGGAGAGGTTTGGTCATCTAATTGCGCGCCAGTAAGGAGAAATCCTTATTGAAAAGCCCCCTCTATCCTGGGAACGGCCTGGTTGTCAGTACTGTGATTCTGTAATATTATTTTTAATAATTAATTATTGATTATTATGATAAAGAAAATATTTATTTTATGTGGATATAGATGGAAAAAATTTTAATGTGACAATTGCTGAAAATTAATATTTTATCTTTTTCTGATAAAATAATTCATTTAAATATATTATTTTAATAATATATTAACGATGATATTTTTACAATGAATGTGGGATATATGAGTATATGAGGAGGTAGAGTATTTTTGTGGCATTAAATGTTTAACACATGTTTTGTGTGTCGGTGAACATAATTTTTGACCGAAAATTTAGTATAGACTGTAAAATCGCCCGTTTATGAATTTCGGTCAATTTCTATTTGGAATTTGGAAAAATTTTCTTCTGCAAAGTTGTAGAGAATGGAATTTCCCATGGAAAGTCGCGAGATTCAAATTTTCTGACAAAGGAGCTATTTATTGTGAATTATTGAAGTTTCGGGGTTCCGAAATAATTGATTTCTGGAAGTTTTAATTATTATTTTTAACAAAAACGTTTTTCAAAGGTTGGTGGGCATCTTTAACATGTGTTTGATGGCTAAAATCAGATTCCTTGGTGGTTGGCTTGAATGTTTTGTAAATATTAATATTATATTAATTTAGTCTCCTTTGGCGTTCTAACATTTTCCTATAAATAGAGGGCTAAGTTAGAATTGAAAATCACACCAGAATTAAAGTTTTCTCTCTTTCTCTCTCTATATTATCGAGCGTATTCTTGTGAGTATACTTTGAGTGTTGCTATACGGTGCGAGTTTCTGTCAGCACTATACCGAAATTTAGTCAGAAGTACGGCTATTTTGAGGTAAGGGATGTTATTTTCTTCTTAAATGATATTATTTTCTTCAATATCATTATGCCGAAATATTGGTGAACGTTTTTATCAAATTTGGAACTTTTGTGCCGGAGTTACTATTCAAGTATACGGCACTATTCACGAATACGACACTATTCACGGAAAAAAATTATTTTTTTTCTTTTCGTCCAAAATATCTATTGTGGATACTAGCTTTGATTGTATCCATGTTTTGATCATTCTTGAATTTTACACCACTATGATTATTTTTGAGGTATTTTTGGATAAAACAAAGTACGAATCCTTAATCCTTAATCCTTGTCATTTTGTTTCACTGGATTCGCTTCTTTAAAAATATTTTTTAACATCTTCAGTCTTAAATGATGTTACTATTGAATATCTTTGGCCTGTAGTGCAAAGATGAATGATTTCTGATGAATATCTTTGGCCCGTAGTGCAAAGATGAATAGGTGTTTAGATGAACATGACCAACAGATGAATATCCTTGGCCTGTAGTGCAAGGATGAATATATGATTCAAGATGTGCATTGATTGATGTTACAGGGATAAAAAAATACTGTTGATGGACTGTTAAATTCATAGACATTAGTAGATTTCATCCTCTACGTAACTCTTCTATGAATTAATATTTTCCGCTGCGAATATTGATTTAAAACTTGTTGTCTATTGTATTCTATCAGATTTTTCCCTGTTGAAGACTAACGATAATTTGTTGTATATTATCTTAGTCATAATATTCTTTACTGAGCTAGTTGAGCTCACCCTTTTCCTTTTTGTTCCATTTTTCTTCTCAGGAGACGAGAATATAGCGGGTACGAGTCGGGGTATGAATTGATGGTCCTTGAGAGAGTTGTTTAGTAGTCCTCACCATTTTTGTATAATAATATATCAATAATTGTATTGAGGACATAGTTGGGTGTGTATATTATCTAGATGACAATGTTTGTATTCAAACTCACAGTTTATGGGTTGTAAAAGTTGTGGTTGTTTCTGTACCATGTATTTGGCGACTCAAAATGGGTTGGATGGAATGGACCTATTTTGGGGGCGTCACAGTTGGTATCAGAGATTAGGGATATGATCTCTGGCGAAGATCGGGGAATAGAACTAGGAGGGGAGAGACGAGTAAATCCTTCGCTAGTGTGTCCTACCTAAGCTTATTTGTTAGTTGGTCAGTATATAGGGATATTATGTGATATATTGATTTCCTTAATTAACCCTTGTTTTATGACAGTATTTGAGAATGTCGACTGAGAATATTAACAATGGAAATGAGACCGTGGATACGCCTGTGAGTCACCAACGAGGAGAACGTGCAACAGGCTGGCAATGTTCCTCCTGTGAACAACACCACTGATCAGACAATGAACGACGCAATTTTTTTAGAAGCTTTTTGCAGTTCATGCAAAATCAGACGAGGGAGACTCGTGTTCAAAATACAGGAGGAAATGATAACAATTCACGGGTTGTCACAGCCAAGCAGTTCAAAGAGTTGGGACCACCAGAATTTAAAGGAAAGCCAGATCCGATCATGGCGGAGACATGGGTCAAGCAAATTACCAAGATATTCGATGTCTTGGGATGCACGGAGGAACAGAAGGTTCCATTCGCCACCTTTATGTTCCGTGGCAAGGCAGACTACTGGTGGGAGTCTGTGAAGCGTACCCATCCAGCCGCACTCAGCATGTCTTGGGAGACGTTTCAGAAACTATTTAATGACAAATACTTTCCTGAAAGTGTTTGTCATATGAAGGAAGTGGAGTTCATCAGATTAGAACAAAATAATATGACGGTGTCTCAGTACGAGGCAAAGTTTGCAGAGTTATCCAGGTTTGCACCTCATTTGGTGGAGAATGAGGAACGTATGACGCGGATGTTTCTGAGAGGTTTGAAACCCGGCATACGACAATATCTCATCTCTCATAGATTTTCTCTCTATTCAGATGTTGTTAACATGGCTCAATTGTTAGAGCGAGATAACGAGTACGGTCAACCGAGGTACCACAATCAGGATCATACCGGAGATAGCAGTCAACAAAATAATGATAACCAGTGGAGAAAGAAAAAGACGGATAAAAATGGTAACCACTTGGGTGGTAATCATGGCCATGAAAATAGAAGAAGCGAGTCAGGAGGAGATTTTAAAAAGAGGAGATTTAACAACGACCATGTGAATACGACAGTGCCGGCAGCAACTGGTTCTAAGGGAGGAGAAAGACCACCGGTTATATGCTATAAGTGCGGGAAAGAGGGACATATCAGTCCAAACTGCCCACAACAGTTCAAGGTATGCTATAATTGTGGAAAGGAAGGAGATATCGCTCGAGATTATACGGTAGCGAAACCTAGTTCAGCGGGGACGGTGACTCAAAAGGCTGTCCCAGAAAAGCCAAAGTCAATGGTTCCTGGAAGAGCGTTTGTTGTGACTGGTCAACATGCGAGGAACCCAAACGAGGTGATTACGGGTAAGCTATTTATAAATTCTTGCGAAGTTTATACCTTACTTGATACCGGTGCTACCCATTCATTTATCTCTCCTGCTTGCGCTCAACGTTTAAACTTGACTCCGGAGAAATTAGACTTTGACCTATCTGTGGAAACTCCGTTAGGAGAAACTTTTATCACATCCACTGTTTATAAATCTTGTTTGATTCAAGTTGGCACCATCACCTTACCTGTTGACCTGATCTCTTTAAAGATACTTGCTTTTGATGTGATTTTAGGGATTGATAGGTTAACTACTCATCATGCCAAAATTGATTGTTTTCGTAAGGTTGTTAGTTTTCATATTCCTAATCAACCTGTTGTTCGAATTCAGGCAACTAAACCATTAAAATCAATCACTGTCATATCTAATTATAAAGCTGTTCGTTTATTGAAAAACGGATGTCAAGCTTTCTTAGCCCATGTTATGGATTTGAATAAAGACACGTCAAAATTGAATAATATTCCTGTTGTTATTGACTTTCCTGACGTATTTCCTGAAGAACTTCCCGGTCTACCCCCAGAACGTGAAGTTGAATTCTTTATTGATCTTGAACCTGGTACAAAGCCCATTTCTAAAACCCCATATCGAATGGCTCCTATTGAACTTCAGGAGTTAAAAGTCCAACTACAGGAGTTATTGGACATCGGTTTCATTCGTCCTAGTACATCTCCTTGGGGTGCTCCTGTTTTATTCGTAAAGAAGAAAGACGGGAGTATGCGACTTTGTATTGACTATCGGGAATTGAACCATGTCACCATCAAGAATAGGTATCCTCTACCTCGTATTGATGACTTTTTTGACCAGTTGCAAGGAGCACAATTCTTTTCAAAAATAGATCTTCGTTCTGGATATCATCAGCTGAAAATTAGAACTGAGGATATTCCAAAGACTGCTTTCAGAACTCGGTATGGACATTATGAATTCTTAGTCATGTCTTTTGGATTGACTAATGCTCCTGCTGCTTTCATGGATATGATGAACCGAGTATTCAAGGATTATTTGGATCAATTCGTTGTTGTCTTTATTGATGACATCCTCATATATTCCAAAAGTCGTGAAGATCATGAGCACCATTTGAAGCTGGTACTCCAAAGGCTTCGTGAAAACAAGTTATATGCTAAGTTGAAGAAATGCGAGTTCTGGCTTGAGGAAGTAGCATTCCTTGGGCACGTGGTGTCAAAAAATGGAGTATCTGTTGACCCGACGAAGATTGAAGCAATACAAAGTTGGGAGAAACAGAAGTCGGTCACTGAAGTACGTAGCTTTTTGGGCTTAGCTGGTTATTATCGGAGATTCGTGGAAGGGTTTTCTCGAATTGCTACTCCATTAACTCAGCTAACTCGGAAGGATACAAAATTCGTATGGAACGAGGAATGCGAGAAGAGTTTCCAAGAGCTTAAGAGGAGACTTATTTCGGCACCTGTTCTAACAATACCATCTGGTTCGGATGGATTTGTTATCTACAGCGATGCTTCGGGCAAAGGGTTAGGATGTGTTCTCATGCAACGTGGGAAAGTCATAGCCTATGCCTCGCGACAACTTAAAGAGTATGAGAGGAATTATCCTACTCATGATCTAGAGTTGGCAGCAGTCGTTTTCGCGCTAAAGATCTGGAGGCACTATCTATACGGGGAGAAAGTGGAGATATATTCAGATCATAAAAGCCTCAAATATTTCTTCACGCAGAAAGCTATGGGTACGGAGTTACGATTTAGTTCGGCATACCATCCTCAAACGGACGGACAATCAGAGAGGACTATTCAAACTCTTGAAGATTTATTAAGACTCTGTGTCCTAGACTTCAAGGGCAGTTGGGATAAATATTTACCATTGGTGGAATTCTCCTACAACAACAGTTATCAGGCAAGCATTGGTGTGGCCCCATTTGAAGCATTGTATGGACGAAAGTGTCGCTCTCCAGTATGTTGGGACGAGGTGGGTGAAGCAACATTGTTGGGACCCGAGTTAGTACGTATAACTACGGAGAAGATCCAAACGATTCGACAACGTATACAAACGGCACAAGATCGACAAAAGAGTTATGCCGATCTTCATCGAAAGGACGTAGAATTTAGTGTTGGGGATCATGTATTGTTGCGTGTTGCCCCATGGAAGGGAGTTACAAGATTCGGGAAGAGAGGAAAGCTTAATCCACGATTTATTGGTCCGTTTCAAATTCTTGATCGAGTAGGTAATGTAGCCTATAGACTCGCGTTACCTCCAAGTATGTCTCGTGTTCATAATGTTTTTCATATATTTGTGCTTCGTAAATATGTGAAAGACCCGAACCACGTCATTGAGTTAGAACCGGACGAGATAGCCGAAGATTTAACGTATGAGGAGGTACCTGTCAAGATCTTGGATAGGAAGGAGCATGTCCTACGCACGAAGGTAATACCACAAGTTAAAGTTTTGTGGAGGAATCATGCTATAGAGGAAATGACCTAGGAGTTGGAAACAGAAATAAAAGCGAGGTATCCTCACCTTTTCGAAACACCAGGTACGTATGTCAATTTCGAGGACGAAATTTCATAAGGAGGGGAGGTTGTAAGACCCCAAATAATTAATAAATGAAATTTAATTTTCTTTAATTATTATTTTGAATAGTAAGGGTTGATTTGATTAATGTGGATAGTTATGGGTAAAATACGCAAATATTTCAAAATAAGCAAGTGGTTATAAAATATTCATTGTTGTCGGAGAATATTCGTTTGGTCGTGGAATATTCGTACTGTCGGGGAATATTCGTACGACGGCGCAGCCATGTGTGGGCCCCATAACGGAAAGCGATTGGAGGAAGAAAACGACAAATATAAGTTGTTTAAAAATAACGGCGTAGTTGTTAACGTTTACACTGTTGGAATACCCGGTGGTTAAAATACAGTAATACGCGTTGTTGCACAGTAGCACACAGTATTGCACAGTATTTTGAATTATTGATCCTTACGTAAGAAGGCACTACTCAATAATTTCTACAGGAGTTACTGTTCATTACTTTATTGGTTCAATAATTGCTGCGTTGATATTTATATTATTATTGTTTCAATAATTGTCATTGCACAGTATTTTCCATTATCAGATCAATAATTCATATTATTTGAATAATATTATTAGATAACATTATTGGCAATGTCTAGAAAGTTCTGTCAAGGAGAGGTTTGGTCATCTAATTGCGCGCCAGTAAGGAGAAATCCTTATTGGAAAGCCCCCTCTATCCTGGGAACGGCCTGGTTGTCAGTACTGTGATTCTGTAATATTATTTTTAATAATTAATTATTGATTATTATGATAAAGAAAAAATTTATTTTATGTGGATATAGATGGAGAAAATTTTTAATGTGACAATTGCTGAAACTTAATATTTTATCTTTTTCTGATAAAATAATTTATTTAAATATATTATTTTAATAATATATTAACGATGATATTTTTACAATGAATGTGGGATATATGAGTATATGAGGAGGTAGAGTATTTTTGTGGCATTAAATGTTTAACACATGTTTTGTGTGTCGGTGGACATAATTTTTGACCGAAAATTTAGTATAGACTGTAAAATCGCCCGTTTGTGAATTTCGGTCAATTTCTATTTGGAATTTGGAAAAATTTTCTTCTGCAAATTTGTAGAGAATAGAATTTCCCATGGAAAGTCGCGAGATTCAAATTTTCTGACAAAGGAGCTATTTATTGTGAATTATTGAAGTTTCGGGGTTCCGAAATAATTGATTTCTGGAAGTTTTAATTATTATTTTTAACAAAAACGTTTTTCAAAGGTTGGTGGGCATCTTTAACATGTGTTTGATGGCTAAAATCAGATTCCTTGGTGGTTGGCTTGAATGTTTTGTAAATATTAATATTATATTAATTTAGTCTCCTTTGGCGTTCTAACATTTTCCTATAAATAGAGGGCTAAGTTAGAATTGAAAATCACACCAGAAATAAAGTTTTCTCTCTTTCTCTCTCTATATTATCGAGCGTATTCTTGTGAGTATACTTTGAGTGTTGCTATACGGTGCGAGTTTCTGTCAGCACTATACCGAAATTCAGTCAGAAGTACGGCTATTTTGAGGTAAGGGATGTTATTTTCTTCTTAAATGATATTATTTTCTTCAATATCATTATGCCGAAATATTGGTGAACGTTTTTATCAAATTTGGAACTTTTGTGCCGGAGTTACTATTCAAGTATACGGCACTATTCACGAATACGGCACTATTCACGAATACGGCACTATTCACGGAAAAAAATTATTTTTTTTCTTTTCGTCCAAAATATCTATTGTGGATACTAGCTTTGATTGTATCCATGTTTTGATCATTCTTGAATTTTACACCACTATGATTATTTTTGAGGTATTTTTGGATAAAACAAAGTACGAATCCTTAATCCTTAATCCTTGTCATTTTGTTTCACTGGATTCGCTTCTTTAAAAATATTTTTTAACATCTTCAGTCTTAAATGATGTTACTATTGAATATCTTTGGCCTGTAGTGCAAAGATGAATGATTTCTGATGAATATCTTTGGCCCGTAGTGCAAAGATGAATAGGTGTTTAGATGAACATGACCAACAGATGAATATCCTTGGCCTGTAGTGCAAGGATGAATATATGATTCAAGATGTGCATTGATTGATGTTACAGGGATAAAAAAATACTGTTGATGGACTGTTAAATTCATAGACATTAGTAGATTTCATCCTCTACGTAACTCTTCTATGAATTAATATTTTCCGCTGCGAATATTGATTTAAAACTTGTTGTCTATTGTATTCTATCAGATTTTTTCCTGTTGAAGACTAACGATAATTTGTTGTATATTATCTTAGTCATAATATTCTTTACTGAGCTAGTTGAGCTCACCCTTTTCCTTTTTGTTCCATTTTTCTTCTCAGGAGACGAGAATATAGCGGGTACGAGTCGGGGTATGAATTGATGGTCCTTGAGAGAGTTGTTTAGTAGTCCTCACCATTTTTGTATAATAATATATCAATAATTGTATTGAGGACATAGTTGGGTGTGTATATTGTCTAGATGACAATGTTTGTATTCAAACTCACAGTTTATGGGTTGTAAAAGTTGTAGTTGTTTCTGTACCATGTATTTGGCGACTCAAAATGGGTTGGATGGAATGGACCTATTTTGGGGGCGTCACAGTGTACGTACGTAACCCTAATCCATAATAAGACTCCTCTTATTTATAGATATGGACAACCTTCCTAAACTATTTAGGAGAAGGCTTTTTATTTTATTCCTAATCTAATTAGGAACTTTTATGAGAATACTCTTATTAATTAATTCATAAACCATTTAGGAAATAAATAATAATAATAATAATAATAATACTCCTCTTATTAATTTATAATTAGTATTTCAAAAATACTAAATAATAAATATTAAGTTATTTAATTTATTCTATCAATATAGTATAAATTAAATATACTTAACTTATTATTACGATTATGTCATTCACTTATTAAATAAATATTTTTCTTTGCGGTGTGACCCTGGAGGTCCTCCATATTAAATCGGTTGTAGAATAAATCAACTAGAACAATTTCTAATCTTATTTAAAAAAATAAATTAAATCAACTATTATCATATTAGGAATTCCAATTGACAGTAAAGTAAAACTCCATTAGGTATTCCTTTAGCGAGTCACATTCAGCGAACTTATTTTCTAATAAACAACTACACACTTGTTTTATTGTCTCTAATAAACAATTACTTACTTACGTGGGATCAAGAATCGCCTAAAATGTTTTAAAACGAAAAAGTTATGACTGTTTTAGTGCAATAGGGTCAAGCTGGAAAATATTTGAAAACTATTACGAGTGGACATTTTTGGAGCCAGTTTTAGGTTGCCTATGAGGTCCGAAATTAATGGGTTATATTTTTAAAAATACTTTGGTAAACTATTTATAACATATCCAAAAATCAGACTAATCGAAGTTATGAGTAATGTGTAAGAAAATCGCAAAGTAGTTATTTCGCTATGATCAACCACAACTGGGCAGCACCAGCCGTGGAACAGCAAGGCCAGGCGCGCCCAGTACCTGCTGGCGCCGCCGGTGCCTGCTGTGCAGGCTGCTTGCTAGGGTTTTGACACGTTATTTTTATGGATTCCATAATTGGTTTTCGCAATTAGAAATTTTTCTAAAATACTATAACATGATGTTTATATCATGCCCAAAAAATTATTGTTATAGGACTTATGGTTTGAAAGTTAAAAATGAGCAAAACAGCATGTCAGAACTTAAAAACGAGCGAACGCCAAGCGTCGGCGCGTCGAGTGACTTTGACGTTCGACGTTCCGAATCGCGTTCCGGCGAAATAATAAGTCATAATAAATCTAATAAAGTCCTACGGGGCGAGATTTGACTATAATGATATTTTACACCGAGAAACTCCTTTTCAGGCATATGTAAATTGAATTTTACTATAGAAGCTCTGTATTAGCTATTTAAACCCCGAATTTCCGAGTAAAGGTAAAAGATATTTTTGAAATGGAATATAAATGGTTTAAGCTTCAAGATGTAAAATACTTAGATCTTCAAATGTATGAGACCTTTATTATTTATATTAAGAAGTGATTTTGAATATTATTAATAATGATTAAAATATTATTAAATGAATAATAATATTAGATAATGATTAAAATATTATTAAATAATTAATAAAATTAGATAATGATTAAAATATTATTAAATAATTAATAATATTAGATAATAATTGAAATAGTATTAAATGGTTAATAATATTAGAAAATAATTGAAATATTATCAAATGGTTAATAATATTATATAAAGATTAAAATATTATTAAATGATTAATAATATTAGTGATTAATTAAATTATTATTAAATGATTAATAATATTAGTTAAGGATTAAAATATTATTAAAGGATTAATAATATTAGTGTTTGATTCGAATATTATTAAAGGGTTAATAATATTGGTAAATAATTAAAATATTATTAAATGATTAATAATATTTGTGAATGATTATTATTCTATTAAATGATTAATAATGTTAAGAAGTGATTAAATATTATTAAGTAATTAATAATATTAAGTGATTAAAATATTATCAAAGGATTAATAATATTAGACAGGTGTTTAGGATAATGGTTAAGTGATAGTAATATTATTAAGGAATAATAATATTACTAACGAGTTAAAGAATTATTCAATGTTTGATTATGTGGCTAAATATTAGCTAATTTATTATTCGAGTAATAATATTGTGATATAAAGTGTATTATGTTAATCGAAAGATCGATCTTATTAATGATATGTTTTTCATAAGAGATTAAACTAGATTGTTTAGCGGTAATCAGCAGTACAAACAAGTTTTCTAACTCAAACTCGAGCTACTAATTTTCTAGAATGCTAGTGGTTTAATTATTTACAATTATTCCACATCTATGATTATTGATTCGCACTTAGTTCACAATGCATATGTTTATCAGGTATGAAAGGTTGATCACCTTCATTACCAAAGTATTTGTTCGTGGTCATTATTGACCACTCAGCGTTATTAATTCAATCATTCATGTATTGAAATTTGATGTATGATATTTCACAATCATTATATTATTTAAAACTTGAAAACTTATCCTTTCTTTCAATCATGATTATCTTTATTATTGTAATACCCAGAAAAAAATATATTAAATAATAAAAATTTCCTAAATATTTTATGAATTCAAAGGGAGTGTATATCATTCAGGGAAAACTTTATGCAATTAATAGTTTAAAGTTTATTTATTTAATTATTAAAAGTTACAAAAGCTCTCCGTTCGAGTAAGACTAATTTGTCTGCATATATATGTATGTTTCGGGAAGATTTATATGTTCTAGGTAGGCAATAGACTATATATATATATATATATATATATATATATATATATATATATATATATATATATATATATATATATATATATATATACGAAACCTGCTAAAAAGGGGGGGTTCGAATCATGTTTTTTTTTAAAAACCAACAGGTCCAACACTAATTCTTGATATATATATGTTTTGGATGGCATGTATGTGAGACCCCAAAGTTTATGAATACAGATTTAAATTTCTCGAAATATTTTTTTTAATATTATGGTGTGGATTTGATATAATGTTATAGTTGTGGGTAATATTTATAAATTTTGCAAAGTACGCAAGTTGTTATATAATATTCGACTGGTCGGGGAATATTCGTTTTAACAAGGAATATTCATACGACGGCACAATCATTGGTGGACCCCATAATAGAATTATTGTCGGATTTAGAAAATGATAAAAATATTTTATGAAAATAACGTTATTTGATTCAATTATTTTCGATATTTTATATATTATTAAATCAATAATTGAGATAACAATGTTATTAATATTATTATGTGCAATATTAACGATGTCTAGAAGTTCTGCCAAGGAGAGGTTTGGTCACCTAATTGCGCGCCAATAGGGAAAAATCCTAATTGGAAAGCCCCATCTTTCCTGGGAACGACCTGGTCGATTAATAGTGTGAATTATAATAATGATGATGAAGTTTTGTTTTATTAGTATTATTAATTTAATAAAACAGAAAAGCTTTTTATATAAAACAGAATACTTAATAAAGTTATTTGTTTTATTAGACTATAAATAGAATATATTATATTCTATTATGCATAGTATTTTGCATAGTAAAATCTTTTTATATAAAATAGAATACTTTTATAAAGTTATTTGTTTTATTAGACAATAAATAGAATATATTATATTTTATTATGCATAGTGCCTGCATAGTGTTTGCATAGTAAAATCTTTTTATATAAAACAGAATACTTTTATAAAGTTATTCGTTTTATTAGATTATAAATAGAATATATTATATTTTATTTAAAAGATTTTGTTTTATTAGAATATTTTATAGTAAACCAATCTGGACCGTCCGTTTAAAAGTAAATCAATCTGGACCGTTCAGGAATTAGTTACTATTCAGTCCATTCTTCTATAAATAGAAGCTCATTCCTTCATTATTTCTTACGAATTCACTGAAACACTAGAGAGAGAAACTGTAGAGAGAATTCTTCTTCTATAATCTTGAGCGTATTTCTTTAGAGTTTAAGAAAGCTTTGAGCGTATTGCAGGTTTTCTTCAAGTATATCCCCGCCCAACCCGTCGGAGTACTCTTCTTTATAAGGTAAGTGATATTATTTGTTGTACCTGTAAGGGGTATTATTTCTTTCGTATTCATGAAGAGATTCTGTTATTCCATTCTTTATTATTCTGATGGAATAACCTGTATACGCGGGCTACCCTATACATGGTGAAATTCTTTTGCTATTCCATTCTTTATCATTTTGTTGGAATAACCTGTCTATACGAAGTACCGCATACATGGTGAAATTCTTCTGTTATTCCATTCTTTATCATTATATTAGAATAACCTATTTATGTGAAGTACTGCATATATGGTGAAATTCTTTTGTTATTCCATTCTTTATTATTCTGTTGGAACATCCTGTCGGTACGAATTTCGCCTGACCTGGTTTCGTTATTTATTATTCTGTTGGAATATCATGTCTGTGCGTTTACGCATGACCTGGTTCCGTTATTTATTATTCTGTTGGAATAACCTGTCTGTGCGGTCTATCGCATGCCTGGTGATTTCTTTTGTTATTCCATTCTTTTTATACTCAGTTGGTTAAAGTTTTGACTTCTATACTCCATGAAATTAGTGGAATATCCTTGATATTTGCGCCTCATCCAATATCTTTTCATGGAAATATTCTTCTGAGCATTCTTGAATTTTACTCTACAAAGAAGTATCATGTTAACAATTTGGATGTTATTGGTTCTTGGATAAATTAATTCGTGAACTTGTTTTATTGAATTTTTATATCATTGTCATCATCCTCATGTTTATATTATGTTGAAAGTCATCTGTGGTCTGTAGTGCATAGATGGACTTGGTATGATTATGACCTAGGATTAATTGGTATAATCATGACCGTAATGTTACAAATGATGTGGTAAAAGTCCTCATTGGCCCGTAGTGCATTGATGGACAGTTGTTGGCATGATCATGACCATTGATGAATACACGAATATCCTTGGCCCTTAGTGCATGGATAATTTGTGGTTGTGATACTAATGAATATTCTTGGCCGTAGTGCAGGGATGACATGGATTATTTATTAAGCTGAGTCCCAGCAATAAAAGTGATGAAAAACCTTTTAAATCATAAAAGATAGTAGATTTTTTTCTCTACTTAACTCTTTTAATGGATTGCTTGTTCCGCTGCAGTTAAACTTGATGTTTGTTATATTTTATCAGTTTAACACTGTTGAAGGCTAACGATAATTTATTCTGCATTATCTTAGTCATAATATTTCTTACTGGACTAGTTGAGCTCACCCTTTTACTTTCATTATTCTCTTTAGGAAATGAGAACGTAGCAGGGACTAGTTGGGGAATGGAGTGACGGTCGAGATAATACCATTAGTAGTCCTCACTATTCTGTTAAATAGTGTGATAATAAATGTAATGAGGACTCAATTGAGTGTGGATATTGTCTAGATGACAATATTTGTATTAAAACTCCCAACATATGTTTTGTCATATTTTACACGACTGTTGTATAATTAAGTTGTATTTAAATTTTGTACCATGTTTTTGGCGTCTCAAGATAGGTGATGTATACCTATTTTGGGGGCGTCATAGTTGGTATCAAAGCTTAGGGATATGATCCCTGACTATGATGTGAGATAAGAACTAGGAGGGGAGAGACGGGGAATTCCTTCACTAGTATGACCTACCTAAGTTTATTTGGTATTTAATTGGTCGGTCAAAGTATAGGGATAATTTGTGATATTTTAATTAACCCTTGTTTTGTGGCAGTATTTGAAAATGGCATCCGAGAATGTTGAGAATAGCAATGGAGCACATGAGACCGTTGAGTCTCCACAGATCAATAATCAGGACAATGTGCATCAGGAAGGCGACAATCCTCAGGCAAACAACAACACTGACCAGATGATGAACGATAGAATGTTCAGAGGTTTTATGAAATTCATGTAACATCAGGCAAGAGCGGCTTCTGTCCAAAATACAGGTGGAAACACTAGCAACTCTCGGACGGTCACCGCTAAGCATTTCAAGGAACTAGGACCACCGGAGTTTTTTGGAGAGCCAAAACCACTTAAGATGGAGACGTGGATAAAGCAGATCAACAAGATATTTGATATCTTGGGATGCTCCGAGGAGCAAAAGGTTCCCTTTGTCACCTTCATGTTGTGGGCAGAGGCAGATTACTGGTGGGAATCTGTAAAACGTACTCAACCTACCGCACTGAAGATGTCTTGAGAGAAGTTTCAAGAACTGTTCAATGACAACTACTTTCCCAAAAGTATTTATCACATGAAAGAGGTAAAGTTCATCAAGGTGGAGCAAAATAACATGACCGTATCGCAGTACGAAGCCAAATTTGCCGAGTTGTCCCGGTTTGCATCCCATTTGGTTGATAATGAGGAGAGAATGATGCGAATGTTTCTAAAATGTTTGAAACCCGAGATATGTCAATATCTTATCTCTCATAAACTGTGTTTGTATTCAAATGTTGTTAATAGGGCTTAGTTATTGGAGCGCGATAATGAGTCAACCCAACCAAAAGAGAGCAGCCGACAAAATGATAATACTAGTGATAGCAGTCATCGAAGCGGTGACAATAAGCGTAGAGGGAATCAACATGCCAGAAATGGTAACCACTTTGGTGGTAATCATGACCAAAACAATAAGAATGGACATTTCAAGAAAAGGAGATTCAACAATGATGGAAAGACGTCAGCACCAGCACCCGTTGTTAAGAAAGGAGAACGACCACCTATCATATGTTTCAAATGTGGAGGGGAGGGACACATCAGTCCAAACTGCGCGATGCCATCCAAAACATGTTACAATTGTGGAAGAGAAGGCCACCTGGCGCAATTTTGTCGTGCACCGAAGTCAAGTCCAGCTGGGATGGAGCATCAAAGGCCGTCCCAGACAATACAAAATCGGTAGTTCAAGGGAGAGCGTTTTTCATGACTTCCCAAAAAGCGAGTGACCTGAAAGAAGTTAGCACATGTTAGTTAATTATAAATTCTTGCGAATTCTATACCTTATTAGATACCGATTCTACCCATTCTTTTATCTCTCTTGCTTGCGCTCAACGTTTAAATTTGACCCCAGCGAAGTTAGACTTTTACTTATTGGTTGAAACTTTGATAGTAGAAACCTTCGTTACCTCCATTGTTTATAAATCTTGTTGATTCAAATCGACACCTTCACGTTACCTGTTGATCATATCTCTTTGAAAATATTTGCCTTTGATGTGATTTTAGAAATCGATTGGTTAACTACTCATCATGCTTTTCGTAAAGTTGTTAGCTTTCATATTCCTAACCAACCTATTATGTGAATTCAAGCAACCAAACCACTAAATTCAATCATTGTCATATCAAGCCATAAGTAAAGAGCCCTGATCATTTCGTTGTTGACTTTCTTGTGCGGAATGCACCGAAGCCAGACTTTCTATAGGCGACGTCGTGAATGACGATGACAAGTTGATAGGTATCAATGTGGCGTGCTATCCAAGTCTTGGATGAGAGTCGCAGTTTGAATGATATTTCTATGTTAATAAATTTCTTGATGTATTCTTGAAGACTTCCTAGCCTACCCCTAGAGCGTGAAATCGCATTTTGTGTTGACCCCAGTACAAAATCCATTTCTAAAACCCTTAAATATTTCTTCAACTAAAACAAACGTAACATGCGCCAAAGACATTGGCTCGAGCTGTTGAATATTACGAGCGTTCCATTCAATATCATCGTGGAAGAGCAAACGTGGTAGCTGACGCATTGAGTAGAAGATCGTATGCGTTTATGAGTGCGATATTGTTAACACAAAAACCCATTTCGTATAACTTACAAATGATGAAGATAGAGTTAAAGACTCTAGGGACCCACGTGAAGATAAAAAATATATGAGTAGAATCGACTTTAATCGATAAAGTTAAAGTCGCTCAAGTTACACACCAGAATCTGATGAATATGAAGAAGAAGGTTCAAGAAGGCGTTATCTTAACCATCGATTAAATTGGCCCATTTGAAATCCTCGATCGAGTAGGAACTGTGGCCTGTAGACTCGTTTTACCACCAAGTATGTCGCGTGTTCATAACATTTTTCACGTATCGTTGTTAGTAAAAACTTAGTCTTGGGGGACTTTGGAGCCAAATTTTGGAATTATTAATGAATTTGAAAAATTATGAAATCATGAAGGTTTTATAGAGCATATTACAAGCTTTCCATAGCCTCGAAAATGGACAATTCCGATAACGGACGATGAAGTTATGAAGATTTGAAGTATGTGTGCTAAAAGTTGTAAAATCTGGAAAATTGGAGTTAAGTGCCCAGGGTCGAGCGCCTAGGTGCTAGGCTCGGCACTTAGATTCTGCTCTTGGGCGCCTAGGCGCTTGCCCAAGGCCAAATCTAGGTGCCTAGGCGCTGGTCAAGTGTTAAGCCAAAATCTGTCCAGACATCCTTTAGTAAATTGGGCATAACATTTTCATACGAACTCCGATTGAGGTGATTCAAGATGATTCAGAAAGATAACGAGTAGACCTATAACTTTCATTCTTTATATTTTGAGATTTGAGGTCGGTATCAAGGCCTAAAATGGCTATTTTAGGGACTGATGTGCATTCAGAGGCAATCGGAGGACAATGGGCATGTACATATGCAACGTGTAATGTTTTCGACGATAAAGGTATTCAAGGTTATAACTCAAGAGTTGGAATATGAAATGAAGTTAAGGTATCCACACCTCTTCGGCATACCAGGTACGTACGTAAATTTCGAGGGCGAAATTTCATAAGGAGGGCAGATTGTGAGACCCCAAAGTTTATATATAAAATTTTAAATTTTTCGAAATATTTTTTTTAATATTATGGCGTGGATTTGATATAATGTTATATTAGTGGGTAATATTTATAAATTTTGTACAGTACGCAAGTTGTTATATAATATTCTATTGGTCGGGGAATATTCGTTTTAACAGGGAATATTCATACGACGGCACAATCATTGGTGGACCCCACAACGGAATTATTGTCGGATTGAGAAAACGAAAAAAATATTTTATGAAAATAACGACGAAAGTTTTACCGTTAATTGTTGAAACACCCGGTGTTAAAAGTACAGGAATATGCGTGGTTGCATAGTAGCACACGGTATTGATTATTAATGCTTACATAAGAAATAACTCAGTTTTGTTCAATTATTGCTTCAGTAATTGTTGCATGGTATCTCACGTTATTTGATTCAATTATTATCGATATTTTATATATTATTAAATCAATAATTGAGATAACAAAGCTATTAATATTATTATTTTCAATATTAACGATGTCTAGAAGTTCTGCCAAGGAGAGGTTTGGTCACCAAATTGCGCGCCAATAGGGATAAATCCTTATTGGAAAGTCCCCTCTTTCTTGAGAACGACCTGGTAGATTAATAGTGTGAATTATAATAATGATGATGAAGTTTTGTTTTATTAGTATTATTAATGTAATAAAACATAAAACCTTTTTATATAAAATATAATACTTTTATAAAGTTATTCGTTTTATTAGACTATAAATAGAATATATTATATTATATTATGCATAGTGTTTTGTATAGTAAAATCTTTTTATATAAAACAGAATACTTTTATAAAGTTATTTGTTTTATTAGACAATAATTAGAATATATTATATTTTATTATGCATAGTGTTTGCATAGTGTCTACATAGTGTTTGCATAGTAAAATCTTTTTATATAAAACAGAATACTTTTATAAAGTTATTCGTTTTATTAGATTATAAATAGAATATATTATATTTTATTTAAAAGATTTTGTTTTATTAGAATATTTTATAGTAAACCAATCTGGACCGTCCGTTTAAAAGTAAATCAATCTGGACCGTTCAGGAATTAATTACTATTCAGTCCGTTCTTCTATAAATAGAAGCCCATTCTTTCTTTATTTCTTACGAATTCACTGAAACTCTAGAGAGAGAAACTATAGAGAGAATTCTTCTTCTATAATCTTGAGCGTATTTTTTTAGAGTTTAAGAAAGCTTTGAACGTAATGCAAGTTTTCTTCAAGTATATCCCTGTCCTACCCGTCGGAGTACTCTTCTTTATAAGGTAAGTGATATTATTTGTTGTACCCGTAAGGGGTATTATTTCTTTCGTATTCATGAAGAGATTTTGTTATTCCATTCTTTATTATTCTGTTGGAATAACCTGTATACGCGGGAGACCCTATACATGGTGAAATTCTTTTGTTATTCCATTCTTTATCATTATGTTGGAATAACCTGTCTATGCAAAGTACCGCATACATGGTGAAATTATTCTGTTATTCCATTATTTATCATTATATTGGAATAACCTGTCTATACGAAGTACCGCATACATGGTGAAATTCTTCTGTTATTCCATTCTTTATTATTCTGTTGGAACATCCTGTCGGTACAAATTTCGCCTGACCTGGTTCCGTTATTTATTATTCTGTTGGAATATCACGTCTGTGCGTTTACGCATGACCTGGTTCCATTATTTATTATTCTATTGGAATAACCTGTCTATGATGTCTATCGCATGCCTGGTGATTTCTTTTGTTATTCCATTCTTTATTATACTCAGTTGGTTAAAGTTTTGACTTCTATACTCCATGAAATTAGTGGAATATCCTTGATATTTGCGCTTCATCCAGTATCTTTTCATGGAAATATTCTTCTGAGCATTCTTGAATTTTACTCTACAAAGCAGTATCATGTTGACAATTTGGATGTTATTGGTTCCTGGATAAATTAATTCTTGAACTTGTTAGATTGAATTCTTAAATCATTGTCATCATCCTCATGTTTATATATTATTGAAAGTCATCTGTGGCCTGTAGTGCATAGATGGACTTAGTATGATTATGACCAGGGATTAATCTGTATAATCATGACCGTAATGTTACAAATGATGTGGTAAAAGTCCTCATTGGCCCGTAGTGCATTAATAGACAGTTGTTGGAATGATCATGACCATTGATGAATACACGAATATCCTTGGCCCGTAGTGCATGGATAATTTGTGGTTGTGATACTAATGAATATCATTGGCCGTAGATAGTAGATTTTATTCTCTACTTGACTCTTTTAATGAATTGCTTATTCTGCTGCAGTTAAACTTGATGTTTGTTATATTGTATCAGTTTAACATTGTTGAAGGCTAACGATAATTTATTCTTCATTATCTTAGTCATAATATTTCTTACTGGGCTAGTTGAGCTCACCCTTTTACTTTCATTGTCCTCTTCAGGAAATGAGAGCGTAGCAGGGACTAGTTGGGGAGCGGAGTGACGGTCCAGATAATAGCATTAGTAGTCATCACTATTCTGTTAAATAGTGTGATAATAAATGTAATGAAGACTCAATTGAGTATGGATATTGTCCAGATGATAATATTTGTATTAAAACTCACAGCATATGTTTTATCGTATTTTACACGACTGTTGTATAATTAAGTTGTATTTAAATTTTGTACCATATTTTTGGCGACTCAAGATAGGTGATGTATACCTATTTTGGGGGTGTCACAATGTATCTAAAGTATATATATGGAAGTATGATTTTATTGAGTGAATGATATTTAGTATATATATAATTTTTTATAACCGCGGCAGCTGCAGGTCTACCTACGGCTGCCCAGAGTGCTTCAGGCTCTACGGGTCTGGCCGTCTCGAAGTACATGCACTCGTGTAATGCGCTATTCGCTCGAACCTTCATAACTTTAAATCTGGGCATCTATTAAAGGCATGATGTACCTTTTCAGTATGTTGTTGTTTAGAGCTACATAATAACATGGGATTAGAGGTTGTACGAAGCTGAAAAGATGGTTCCATGACCAGATCTTTAAGTCTTCATATTCTATCTGGTGTGTTATCTTGTGTAGTAGTCACTCGGGATTTGAGCTATGGTTCTTGTGGGATACTTCTGTATGTTGATTGAAATGATGCTGATATGATGTGAATGTAGTATTGAGGTGGAAAAATGAAGATTTTACCCCTCGTTGGGGTTATCTCCGGCTCTGCACAGATGTAGCAGTCGTTGCTCAGGGTTATCTCTGAGATTGGGCTGCTGTGGATGTTAAATGTCCTCAGGGTTATTTCTGAGGTGTGCTTGATCTCCCGGGGTTATCTCTGAGGTTTGCTTGACCTCCCGGGGTTGAAAGTGAGTGCCTCGGGGTTGTCTCTGAGGTTGGAACTGACTTTTCTGGAGTTATCTCCGAAACTGGAACTACATCCCTCGGGGTTGTCTCCGAGATTGGAACTGAGTCTCCCGGGGTTATTTCTGGGATTGAAACTGAATATCTCGGGGTTGTCTCCGAGATTGAAAACTGAGTATCCCAGAGTTTTCTCCGGGATTGAGCTTATTTGACTTCCAGGGTAATCTCTGGAAGATAATTTTTCTCTCCTGCAGGGTTAGTAACATAAATGTAACATTATGAGTGTCTACATATATGTATGTATGGTACCTCAGAGAATAGGTCTGAGCATGTTAAAATGGAGGAAAACTGTAATTGATTTGATCTCTGTTGAAGTAGAGACTGGTCTGAACTTACCAAGGTAGGGCGCAACTGCGCGCTCCCTGCAGTTCAATAAGGCACAATTGTGCCGCGCACCAGTCCTGAATTTTGGACTTCTGACCTTATGTGGTAGTTCTATCATGCTAAAACAACTTAGATATATATGAAAATAGGCCTGACTTATAACTTTAAGTTCCTTTGTATAACATGATTACCTTAACTTGTTTTAGTATGTATTTGCTAAAGAAAATTTGAACTTTAGAAATAAACCTTAATGAAACTAATAGTATACGGTCTAGCTATTCATGAAATATGATTATAAGATGGTTCGTATGAAGCAAATTGCCTTAACTTATTTTAAAATGATTTCAAAAGCAAACTCGGATATCTTTCAAACTAAGTTGCATTTGTATGAGTAGTTAAGTTCTGGAGAATTAATATGGCATGTTTATGTTCATTGTGTCTCTAAACATGATTTATAGGTGGTAGACATAATGAAAGTTGACTAAGCATGAGTTTAGACATGTTTTATAGTGATAAACAATGCTAGCCATTCGTAAATGATGTGAACACTTATAAAGTATGCATATTAAAGATTTTGTGTTCTCTTTGTGTATATATAAGGTTGACATGATAGGCCTTGTGATTTCATGACCCTATTTGACCCTACTTTATTAGAAATCCCAAACTAAAACCATGATGTGTAAAAGTGAAATTAGAATGGTCGTACATGTATGTAAAGTCCTCTAGCATGTGTGCATGATAATTGTTAGTGTCTTGGTATGCTAAAAAGTGGACTGACACCAGGAGAACAAAAGTTCAACTCTGGTCTGGCCAGGGGACAGTGCAGTTATGTCGTCCTTAAGCTTAACCAGGGCACAGCTGCGCTTTCCTGCAATATGGTATAGTGACTTATTTACAAATTGTAAATGTTAACTTTCATGTTTTATTTCTTTCAGTATTATTATACGATATTAAAAGAGTCATAGTATATGATAACTATATGAAACCAAGAATCTAAGATTTTACAAACTTTCTTATACAAGATGGTTATATAGCTACATGGTGTAATAACATGTTAATGTGATTTTTCCATTTACGTTGCTAAAATGATAAGGAATGTGTATCATTGACTTATATGATCGAGCATGTATGAAGATATTAACTTATAGATTTGAGTAACTAATAAATGTGTGGTATACATAACTACGTTACAATAGGATTTCAAGTGTTGATAAGTTATAAGTTGGTAAACTACGCTTGAGACAAGTCTCCTAACTTACATGAACTTGAATTATGCAAGTTCTTTAACTTCATTTGATCTTCGTATTGAATGCAAGTCCCTAAACTCTTTAAACTATATATGTTGCATAATTCTGAATTATTGCCATATCAACCATATTTATTTCCAACAAATATCTATCACTATTCGAAAATCATTGTTATATCTTGATGATTGTTGGAAACATTGAACTTATCATTCTTAAATGCATTATAAAAGATGTCTAAGCCATTGATTCGGCTAGACTATTATCGTATGTTAGAAAGCTATCCAAACAAAATTGACGTGGTGCAGACTCTTAGATCTGCTGAGATGAACAACCTTTATTGAAGGGGAAATTATATAACTATCGGGGAACCGACGTGTGCACATACGAGAATGTTTAAATGTTATACATAACGTAAGGTACTTAGGCTGATCACCTGTTGTACTCGTTTTTATTGAATTTTCAGTATAATTCTATTAATTCTAGTAGAAGTTCGTAGTCCTTAGTTATTGCTCAATGTTCATTATTCTTGAACCTTGACATGATATATTCTTGAATCTTGTTGATATATTTCAGTCCATAGTGACCTTTATTGAGAATTGTTGATAATTCCTGAACTATTATTCACGGTCATACCCTTGAAATTTGAACTCTATAAATGTTCATCCTTATTGCGATATTACTTGATGAGCAAATTTGTTGATCATCCTTGCTTTCCTTAAAACTTTTAGTTAAGGCAGAACGTGGTGAACCCTCGGGCAAGGACAAGGGTAAAGAGAAGGCTACATAATAGTTTTGTTTCTTAGTATTAGGAATTTACTATTATTATGTTGTAGAGAGACTTATTTATATGATGTAATAAGTTATGTTTGAATTAAGTTATAATATTGTAGTAACGGTTGCGAGACCATGGGACAAGAATATTTATGTTATCACAATATAAATTATTCTATTTTCCGTTGTGTGAGATTTTAATTTATTATTAGAGTTAGCACGTGATGAACCAAATTCGAGATATGAGTGTCTGAATTTGGGGACGTCACAGGTGTGAGATACCACGACGATTGACTTTAGTGCAAGTGGGAGATTAAAACTAGTATGCATATAAGTCAATCATGTATGATGATAAAATATATACTTTGTAATCAATCTTATTTATTTATTAAAAAAATATTAATTTACTAAAGGCATTTAATTTATCTACATGGTGTTGTTTTAATACTATGTGATAAACCCATAGTTTTAAGCAATGCTTTTAGAATCATGATGAGATCATGCTAATGAGATCTAAATTCTTAGATAGCTTAAAAACTAAAATGTTCCCAATCAATGGATTACTAAAAAGGAGATTAGTGAATCCGGATAGATTAGTACATACGTTGCTTGCTCATAGGATGAGGATAATTGATCTCATGATCATTTGTGTGGAGACACTAAAGAAAGTATATAGATGCTTATTGGAGAATAAGTTCACTAAACGTGACTGGCTAAGGAATACCTAATAGAGTTTTACTTGCCTATCAATAGGAATTCATGTAGTGATAATAGTACAAGTAATACTTAGACTTGAGATCATCATAGTATCTTTTATATAATGATTTACACTTTGACTTATTCCTTAAGACCCTTAGGATATATCAAAGGGCATGCTTGGGTGTAATAAGTTATATATGGAGATAATGAATGATCAATAAAGAATCTATCATTTTTAGTAAAAGAAGAGATATGTCTTATGTGATTCGATAAATGACAACCCAGGAATCCTTCGCCAAGGTGGAATGAAATTAGAAAGTAGTTTCTAATTTGCATTCATTAGGAGTTGTGCATTTAGGAATCGAAATACATATAATTAAATAAAATAAGACTTGACAGTAATTTCATGTCTTATATTTAATTAGGACATTATATGGTGTAAGGATTGAATTGTACGGTAACTATTTACTCAAAGGTTCTTTTCTGATTAATGTTAAAATCTATATTATCTGGAATCGTTGATCGCTAGGGAGGCTTATCCCTATTGTAGAATAAATATTATTTATTTAAATAAATTAATATTTTAATTTATTTATTTAAATACGATTAGAATTGTTCTAATTTATTTATTCACAACCGGTTTAATATGGAGAACCTAAAGGGTCACACCATAAAAAAATAATTAATTAAAAAGTTAATGGCATAATCGTAATAATATGTTAAGTATATTTAATTTAATCCATGGTGATAGAATAAATTAAATAGCTTAATATTTATTATTTAATATTTTGAAAATATTAAATATAAATTAATAAAATGAGTCTTATTAATATTATTACAATTATTATTATTTTAATTTCTAAAGGAGTTTGGGAATTAATTTAATATTAGTACTCTCATTCATTCCTAATAGGATTCGGAGGCAAATTAATTAAAAGAGTTTAATTAATTATCACTAATAAGATTAGGGAGCCTAATTAATTAAAGGAGTTTAATTAATTAAATAATACTCTATTTTAATTATATTAAAATAGGTTAACTAATATCTATATAAGAGGAGTCTTATATCAGATATCAGTGTGGGAAAAATATATGTGATTCCAATAGTTAGGAGAGTACGCCCCTTTTTTATACAGATAGAAAAGTAGGGTTTGAGCCAATATCCCTTCTTCTTGATTCTTCTTCTTCCTTGGTGGATCACCTCTAGAGGTCAAACGCTTGGGTGGCTGATGTTGATCAAAAGAAGGAACCAAACCCACGTATTCAAGGAGAGCATAAGGATTAGGAGTTGAACTTGTACCTGAGGATGCTCGAATCTTCAAGTGTATAATTTTGATTCTCCTACTCTTTTATTCACTGATAATCTAAGCACAAGAACGATCTTGGTTTATGGTTTGTAAGAAAATTTTAAAATCCATTTTTACATCGCTTCCACTAATTTTATGTGATTTGATTGCATGTTCTTGTTTCTAGCAAACCTAACTAAACCTAATAACTATATTTGATGCTCTGCTAAAGCCACATGAAGACAAGAAAGAGGGAGGCTCATACTAGATTTCAAGAAACACGATATAACAAGAATATTAATAGTAACATACAACAAGTAAGCATCAAGAATTAATAGTTGATGCTCATGTTAAAACTATGAGAAGTTTTACAAACTTCATCGACACAAAATGATGGACAACCGAAATACTGACTCTACCATCGAAAGATCTCTGAACTATAGATGATATAAGAATATTAAAAATTCACACAAGATGGTGGTCCACCAAAAATGGTGTTTTAAGTCCTCGGGAGTATCTCTTGCCAAGAAATTGGATGACCAAGGGAGGAGGCAAAAGAATTGATGAATTAAAAATTCACTCAAGATGGTGCATGGTCACCCAAAAATGGTGGTTGAAGTCTTCAAGAGTATCCCTTGCCAAGAAATTGGATGACCAAGGGAGAAGGCACTAGAATTGATGAAAAAAATCCATCCAAGATGGTGGTCCACTCTAAATGGTGGTCAAGTCCTCTTAGATCATGCTTGCCAAGAAATTGGACAACCCAAGTGACGAGGCACCCGAGTGTTACACTTTATCATCAAAAGTGAATGAGGCACCTGACTATAGGTCCTCAGACCAAAAAAGTTATACTTTCAACTTTAAAAGTGATCGAGGCACCTGACTATAAGTCCTCAGAAGTTACACTTTCAACTTTAAAAGTGATTGAGTCACCTAAGTATAAGCCCTCAACCTCAGAAAAAGTTACACTTTATCTTTAAAAGTGGCGAACGTTATACTTTCTCTGATAAAAGCAAGATTTATTATTTGAAATGTTATGCTTTTCGTTAAAATAATATGATTATCAATAAATTGTCAAACTTTCACTTATACTTGAATATTTTTTCTGATCTCTTTAAAAAAAGTATAGATTCAAGTGTTGGTTTGCATAAAATAGGAAAAAAAACATGTTTTGTCTTATGATAAAACAAATCATGTTTCTTACTTTATGAGGCCTATTGTTGTCTTTGAGTATTAATTTTAACAACTTAAGATTCAATGTTAAATATTGAGTTTTAAGGAATCATTCAAATTAAAGGCAATCAATAAGGATAAAGAAACTCTATTTTGATAAATGAAATATATGTATATGAGTTTTTTCATGCAGGAAATGGAAATTACTACAAAATACCATGATCTAAAGGCCATGCTATATGATCAAACTGAAGTGGGGGCATAGCTAAAACTTCCAAGTCAGCAATGATGGTATCCTGAATCTTGAGATTTGCAGCTTTCAGTTCCTAATATCTCTGGTAGTGGATTCTAAGTCCTGAAGCTGGCACTCTACATCCCAATGTTGGGAATTTAGATCTCAAGACTGGACCTTCAATTTGTTTACGGCTTTGTCAAGCTTTGAAAGATGTACTAAAAAGAAGTCATCTTCACACTTACGTATAGCGACCTCCGAACGTAGTGTAACAAGATTAAAATTTAACTTGAGAAGATCCAGCTAGCACAAAAAGGAGACATATCAATACCAACGGCTGCAAGTTCGAGTACATCATCGCTAAATTTCTTCAAGTCCTCGACTTGCAAAGAGTAAAAAAGATCATGAAGCCCGAGAACAAGGTTGGCGAGATGATTTAAAAAGAAGGTTTGGCTAGAGGCTGCCTTAATAATCAGCCGGTCAAGTATATGCAGGAATCGAGCCAAGAGACGCTCAAGATTATGACGAATCAAATTTGTAGACCAATACGGCAGTTCCCAAAAGATGCTTCTCCGAACCCAGTTATGAGATTCACCAAACCCATTGATTATGTTTGTGACATCAACCTTACCAAATGGGATAACCGGCAATCTCATCACACGATATCGCATCTCTGTTCCCGACAATCGCGGTGCAGGTATATCATTATCTACTTTCCCTTTCCTGAAGTGTTCTCTATTTCTTCGAAACGGGTGATCTACCGGTAAGAACCGATGATGACAGTCAAACCAACAAGGCTTTCGACCTTTTGATAGATTAAACGAATTTGTATGCTCCATACAATACGGACAAGCCAACTTCCCGTGTGTACTCCATCCAGCTAACATACCATAAGCTGGGAAGTCACTTATAGTCCACATAACCGCTGCCCTAAGGTTGAAATTTGTTTTCGTTGCAACATCCCAAGTCTGTACTCCATCCTCCAACAATACCTTCAACTCGTCTATAAGAGGTCTTAAGTAAACATCTAAGTTCTTTCCAGGACTCTTAGGACCAGGAACCACGAGTGAAAGAAACAAGTATGGCTGTTTCATACACATCCAAGGAGGCAAGTTGTACGGAGTAACAATCACAGGCCAACATGAGTACGGAACAGCTGAGTGGCCAAACGGATTGAAACCATCGGTGGACAATCCAAGCCTCACATTTCTAGGTTCCAATGCAAATCCAGGATGTGCTAAGTTGAAATCTTTCCAAGCCTTCCCATCTGCGGGATGATTTAGTTCTCCATCTTTAGCTGGAGATTTCGCATGCCAACTCATATGTTCAGCTGTTCTTGAAGACATGTACAATCTTTTTAGTCAATGTGTTATTGGAAAATACCTCAGATTCTTAAACGGTATACTTGATATTTTTGTAGTCACACCCTCTTTATTAGGCCTAAACCGATCATGACTGCAAAACGTGCACCTTGTCAACTGTTCATTTTCCTTATAAAACAACATGCAATCGTTGGGACATGCATCGATCTTTTGGTATCCAAGACCCAACTTCTTCACCATTTTCTTACAAAAGTAATAGTTACCAGGTAATTTCTCACCGTCAGGCAACATACTCTTAATGGCATTCAAGAGTGACTCAAAACACTCATGGCTCATGTTGTGATCAGCCTTGATGTTAAGTAATGTCGCCACTGTAGACAATATAGTGTGTTTGGTGCAACCATGCCACAATGACTCGCTACCCTCGTCTAACAACTTAAAGAAGTCTTTGGCATCAGAATTCATAGGTTGCTCTCTGCCTTGCTCCCAATCAAAATCTGGCCCTGCAATATCATGAACCATTTCATTCATACGATGAGTACTACTGCCCGAATTGTGTACTTGTGTGATTCCACCATCTCTTCTCTGCCCATGTGCCCACCAGCATTCTTCGTAATTTCTCATGAACCCAAAAACAAGTAAATGATAGTTTACAATGTCTCTGTCTATATAATTTACATTCTTACACTTCAAACATGGACATCGTATCTGTGACTTACCATTCATACATTCCGGGTGACTATACGAATACTCCAAAAACACTTGGCAACCAGCTCTAAATTCAGCTGTATCACCTACCTGGGCACTTGACTTTCGTCGTGCCATCCAACTACGGTCTGAATAGAGGTCCATGATTCCACGGTACCTACTACAGACAAACATTATAAATGTTAACATATGACTTGAGCATACTAGCTAGTAAGCATATGACTTGAGCATACTTGTAAGCATATGATTAACATTTAAGCATACTTGCAAGCATATGACTTGAGCAACATATGATTAACATATTGCTCCCATACTTGTAAGCATATGACTTGAGTATACTAGCTACTAAGCATATAACTTGAGCATACTTGTAAGCATATGATTAGCTCGTTAATATTATAAATGACCGCAACTACCCGACCATATTGCCTCATGTTGTACTTTCATAGTAGATTATTATTACATCATGTTCTTGGTCCATATCTGAACACAAAAAAAACTTTTCTACTATAATGTTGTGTATAACAAGATTGCAGAAGAAGGCATACTAATAGTCCCTTAATGTGGGACTATTAGTCCTATAAAGTCATTTGATACCCACAACAGTCCAAAACATTACTTACTCGTAACATTTAGTTGTCTTTCTAATACCCAAAATAGTTCATTCAAAGCATTTTCAACATAGTTTAACACTAAATTATCATAACCCAGTACATTGCCAAAGAAATAGCATGCAGAATAAAGCTTAAAAATGCAATAGCAAGTTACAGGATGTCGAAAAAGTCCAACACTACACTAATTAAATCCAACATTGCACTAATTAAGTCCAACACTGCACTAATTAAATCCAACATTGCACTAATTAAATCTAACATTGCACTAATTAAATCCAATTCAGTATATAATCTAATATAACATGAGAATAAATAGTAGAAATGTAATATTGGGAGAAAGAAATAAAAAATGATACCGGTGCTTGGTGGTGGCAGCAGCTGGCCGGTGACGGCGGCGTTCCGGTGGCGTTGCGACCCCTTTCTCCCTCTTCTATTTCTTCTCTTCTCCCCCTTTCTCCCTCTTCTCTATTCTGAGCTCTCCCCCTCTTTTTTTTTGCATAAACAGACCAAAAATTGATACATTTTTTTTCTATTCATACATTACATATTAAACTAAAATTTATACAAATTAAAACTTAATTGTAGAATATGTATTTGCACAAATCAAACACTAATTGCAGTATACAATACAATACATATCAAATCCAAATTTCCAACATATCAAACCCAAGTTGAATTCAGCCTCGATTAATATATAACAAATTAAACCCTAGATTAAATTTCAAAACTCAAATTGAACACAAATTCTAGCATATTAAACAAACAAATTAAACCCAAAATTAATTTACCGGTGTGGTGAAGTGGTGGTGCTGCGGTGGTGAAGCGGGTAGTGCAGCGGTGGTGCGGCAGTGCAGGTCCTCTCTTCCCCCTACTCCCTCTTCTCCCTCGTGTATCTCCCTCTTCTTTTTTCTTCTACTGATATCGCGAACCTGAGTCTGAATAAGTTTTATTTGATCAGCGACCGCTTGCGGTCGCTAATTTTTTATGACGTGGCCCCTTTAGCGACAACAATGCGATCGCTGGTATATATTGGTCGCAACAAATAAACGCGACACCTTTTTGCACCAATTTTTGGGAGGGAAACTAATGTCAGCGACCGATCAGCGACCGTATGCGGTCGCTGATAGTAATTAGCGGCCAGATTCAATTACGGTCGCTGATGTTGGTCGCTATAAGTATTATCTGCGACCGGATATGCGGTCGCTGATATCCTTGGTCGCTGATAGGCCTTTTTCTTGTAGTGAGCCCCTCCAAGAAACAAGATCTCCACTTGGATTGAAGGAAGCTCTAGAGGGAAAACTTTAGAAACATTCATAGAGTTCATCGAGACAAAGGATGAAGGAGCAAGGGCCTGCTGTGCTGCTAATGGTTCCTCGAAGCCTGGGTCATTTGGAGGATAACCAAGGTCACTATACCGCAATGTGGCAACACCAGGATGTAGAGCATCAAATAAAGCAAGTGTCTCAATAGACAAAGAAAAAAAATTAAGGAAACAAAATTGAGCAAGATCTGGAAATATTTTTAGAAGATTTCCCAAGATGTCCAAGAAAGAGCCCTTCTTATTTTTGCCTCCCTAGGGTTTAAACCTAAGGGTTTGGTCTCCTAGGGCTTGTAACGACCCCAAAATTTATACAATATAATTCTCAACTTCGGTCGTTAATAACACATCTACCTTATGATTTTTCATCATTATTCGATGTTAAACTATATAAAATGCGGAATAATTTAAACATTTATGTCTTTTTACTTTAATTCCCTGAATCAAAACCTTTATCATCTACATGTCTTTGAATCAATCTTATTTTATGATTCACTTTATCACTGTTATTATATAAAATTTTACATTTCAATCCGATAACCTTTAAATATCAGATAACTCTAACTTTAGCTTTACAACTATACATAAAATTATACATCATAAAACATTTAGTACATCTCATGAATCTTAATCATGGTATAAAAAAATAACAACTTTAACTTATATATTAATCTTCGTGTATTATTTCTGATCCACGTCATTCAAGTAGCACATAGTGTTACCTTCAATCCTTAACCTGCAAAAATGGTTATTTGCAAGGTTGAGCTCGACAGCCCAGCAAAATCTAACAGTTTTCATACATCACATAGCACATAATAGCATGCTCAACATTTATCTCATAAACATTGGACTAACATAATATACATGTTACAGTTCATATAACAAGTATAAAGATGTATAAAGATTGAGTTCCTTACTCAATCAACATGTTTTACTCAATTAACGTTGTCATAAGTTGACTTTAACATTTCATACATTCAACATATATATAACACATCATGCTCTTTGCAATAAAGATTTAAAACAATCAAATTCACATAGCAAATAGGAACTGAAAGACTTGCCTTTATCGTGGTTTACCAATAATAGTTTAACAACTTACAGCTATCTGCACTTCATGTGCCCTACACAATTATATAATTATGCACATAAACTATTAGTCACATAAAAACGTATAGTAGCTGTAATGTAAACTTTACTCTACATCTCATAACCATTCCTATTACATATACACAATGTTAAATTTTATTGTGTTAACTTTTAACTTATATCTCACTGTATTTCATATTCGAAGTTTATTCAAGTGTTTAAGTCTTGCTAGGATTACTTATTGGTTTTATATTAACACTATTCAATATCTTATGTAATTCATTTCATTTGATTTAAAACACTTTTTATGTTCATTATCACTTATCACGGCGTTTCGATGTTTATTCGTCACACGCCCAATTTGTCTCTCTTGTGTGTGCTTAGTATTTATATTTAACTTATCTAATATATCATTTATTAATGTTAAGCATCATTATACTTCATAATATTCATGTTCTATAACTTAGAAAAACATCTTTTATCGTCAAGAGCATTACACTCGCATACGTGCATGCCCGACGCCCTCCGATTGCCTCTGAAAACACAACAGTCCTAAAAATGACCATTTTTACCCCTGTTCCCGACCTCAAATTGAAAAACTTAAAGAATAAAAATTGTAGGTCTATTCGTCCTTGTTCCGGATTATCTTGAGTCACCTCAATCGGTGTTTGTATGAAAACGTTATGCTTATTTTACTAAAATAGGTCAAAGCAGTCACACCTGACATACTTTGGGCGCAGCTGCACCCAATTAAGCCTTGGGCACAGCGCAACTACACCCTACAGCACAGTTGCATCCCAAATGACTTAGGGCATAGTGCAGCTGCGCCCGTTAGCAGAAACGGGAGCTGAAGGTACTGTTCTTCGCGATTTTTGACCCTTTTTCTCCTACTAATCTTCATAACTTGAGTTATACACATCCAAATTAGTCTGTTTTTGATTCTATGAATTCGTAATTCATAGAACTACAACATACTAGAATTATAACAATTTATAGAAACACTAACTAGCCTAAATCTTAACTCAAAACTCATGTTCATACTAAACTTTTATGTTTTAACATGTTTAGCGAATTCATTCACTACGAATTCGTTTCTTAACCAAATTGATTCATTCAGCTTGTGTTCTTTTCGTTTCTTATCGTATTAACACAATCCATCACCAATTTTATAATTATAACATAAACTCCTAACCAATTTTAGTCTTAAAACAGACCTAAAATTTATATTTTAAGCCAAAACCAAACTGTTCTTATTTATCATCAACAATATGAATTTATTTACCAAAAACTCAACAATAAATAATATAGAACATATTATACATACTCAAGAACATATATAACAAATTCCTTAATAGATTAACCATAGAAATTCATTTTTAGAGAAGTATACTTTAGAAAATAAACAAAAACTTTAGAACTTGCCTTTGATTCGTCTAAGCTCAATTAGATGATATTAATCTCTTTCTTCTTCCTCCTTAGATTCTCAAAACTCTCTCAACTTCACAGAGAATCTATCTCCTCTCCCAATTCATCTTTTCTTCTCTTCTCTCAAACCTATGAAAATAATAAGCGTAACACCAAATAACTGAAAAGTAGTCATTACGTAGCTTTATCCCAGCTGTTACAAAAGGCAAAGGGTCACAAGGCCATGTTTGGCTAGACCTATAAACCCTTTTTAATTTATTTTTATAATTCCCTTTAACATATGATTCATTCATGTCACAACCATTAACAAATTCTAACATTTTAACTTAAATTAAACCTTATTATTATAATTATAATTTCTATCATTATAATTATAGTTTCTATTTATCCAACCATAATTATAATTTTATTCAACAAATCAACCCTTTAACTTAATTATTAGATTAAATTGGAATATTTCCATCAAAAATTTACTTTTCTTAATAAATATTTCAATTAAAATATTTATTCTATTTAATAAATATTTTAACTATTTACAAAATTCACAATCATATTACATTAACATACCATATTTATATATATACTCTCTCATTTTATTAAAACAAATATATTCACATTAATTCTTTATTTTAATTAAGTGAATTACTCATATTATTTAAGAAATTTAATTCATAACAATTCCATCGCCAATCAAGGCATACCAGTTAAATTATATTATTCCACAATATAATTTACATCTTAATTAACTAATATTATTCAGTTAATTTCTTTTGCCACCATTTTCCTATTTCATAACTAATTTGCTTCACTTTTTTCAATAGTTTAATCAACTATTAATTCTCATAAAAAAATTAATTTCTTCACACCAAAACACATAATTCAAAATATATACATCTCATAATAAGAATTTTAATTACTAAATTCTTATTTTAATAATTTATAAAAATTCGGGTTGTCACAGGGCTTCCCTCTTCTAGGACCCTTGTTTTCAAGACTTGAAAAGTGGAGTCCCGCAAAATCGTTCAAAAGCTTGAGGTATTCTTGCACGACCGTCTCTTTGGAATCGCCACTCTCACGCAGGGGGTAAATGTGGGCCTTAACACAAATTAGGGTTCACGTGACCTAATTGGATTAAATGCACAATTAGGGTTTTATGACCTAATTAAATGTACAAATTTGGGTTCACAATATAATTAAATGAATGGTGAAAAAGTCAAAAATAAATGTGCTAGATCCGAGAGAAGCATCCACGTGTTCCGAGGTAGAAGACTCGTGGATGCGACTCATTTTAGAAATTGATTGAGGGACTAGATTAGTAGCTAGAAAGACAAGACGATCTGGGCATTACTCTTGTGACTAAGGGTATTTCTGGAATTTTCCCGAAGTCATGTGCTTGGTACATGACCACTTTCCAGAAAACTCTATAAATACCTCTTCCATTTCATTGGCAAAGAGGACCTCTCTTGGAACTTTGGACTTGGACTCTTGGAAGATTGGATGACTTGGACATTCTCTCAACTCGAATCACTCAAGAAGGCTCTTGGAATCCCTGCTACCCCTAATAAGGTATCCGGATTCTAGGAGTTCTGCCACATGTCATTGGAGTAATCGTTTACCTGTTATTCTCCCCTCTTCAATTCATCAATCAATTTCGTGCTCTTTGTGGATTTCTCTCCTCCTCAGACAACATGAAACCCTAACCCTAGCAAGGTATGATTTTCTTGCCCACATTTATTTATTTTAGGTTAATACATAATTGTCCCCTCAAGTTTGGACGAAAATCAATTTGATACTCAAAGCTTAGGAATCTTCAATCAAAACCTCTAAGTATTTTAAAACAACAAATGTGTTTCCTTTTGACCGGACCGACCAATTTTTCGTCGAAGATTGTCACATGTCAATTTTTTATATGTATTATACGTTTTAGATGTAGGAATACATGTATTATTATTTTATACAAGTATATACACTGAAAAAAATTATTACAATTTAAAATAAAATATTAAAAGACCAATTAATTAAACAAATGGAGGAAGAGAGAAGGCCCAAGAAGATAAAAGAGAAAAAGAGGAGAGACTAAAGAGAAAAAGAGGAACGGGCGGAAGAGTGAGAAAAAGTAAAGGCCCAAGAAAAGGAGAGAGAGTGAGAAAGAGGGGAGAGGATGGAGGAGAAAGGACTGATGAGAGAGAAAATGAAAACGAGTAGAGGAGAGAGAAAGAGAAAAAGAGAAGGAAGAGAGGGAGGTTTGATATAAAAAAAGAAGAAAAAAGGATAAGAAAGGAGAGAATCTATTTGATTTTTTGATTTTTTGATTTTTTTTTATTATTTTGTAATTTCTTTTTTAATAAGTTGTGATTTTGTTTTTAATTTTGTCCTTTTACCATTGATGTTTTATTTATTTAATTTGTTTTTATTTTAGTTTCTTCTTTAAAGAGATTTTATGATTTTAATATTGATTTTTTTATAATTTTTCTATTTATAATTTGTATTTATAGATTTCATGAAAACATTTTATTTATAGATGGAGGTAATGTGTCACTCAAAAGGGAAATTATATTTATATTTAATTTATTATTTATTGTCATTGATTTTATAAATAATGTTAAGATTTTATTTTTTTAAATTTTAAATGTTGAGGGAAATGAACATATATAGTAAAGAATAACATTATTTGAGAAAATACTTATTAAATACAAGCCAAATGTATTGAGAATGTCAAAGGTAGTCAATCCGTATTTCGACTGAAAATTGGTCGGTCCGGCCAAAAGAGAACACATTTGTTGTTTTAAAATACTTAAAAGTATTAATTGAAGATTCCCCAAATTTTGAGTATCAAATTAATTTTGGTTCAAACTTGGAGGATAGTTTTGTCATTAGCCCATTTATTTTTTTGGGATTGATAATGTGTGATAATGTTCTTAGAGCAATAAGTGTCTTTTAAAAAATTAAGTGTTATTAAAACAATTACAAAAGTGCCATTGAATATTTATTTTGTTTGAAAATATCATTTTTGCATTAGTAATGTTAACGGCCTTTTTCTTTTCTTTTCATTTCTCACATGTTTGATATTTTAAGTATCATCAGTCGGTAAGCAAACCGGAAAATCCACCTACTTCAAATAAGCCAAACTGCCTAATAAATTACTTCCATTTTAAGTTTCGGCAGCAAAAAAGACCAGCAGCTGTCACCCCCTTCAAGCAGTTTTATTTAGGATAATCATGAAGCTAATTAAAGACTAAATGGAAACAACAGAAAAAGGATCAAAAAGAAGTGGCCAAACTACAGTATCATTCACAAGTTGGAAAACAAAATATTTGAGCCAATCTTATGTAATGTAATGTAACATATGTACATAATCATGAAGCTAATGTTAGGTATACGTTACCGTTGAAAAGCTATTAAAAGAACAGCAGGCCTTGTATTTAGCGGTTGGCCGGCACAAGTCTAGATCTGCATGTATCATCTTGTTAATTTGTTTGTTATTTTGCATTATGTAATAGTATAATTTTAGGAATAATGTTAGAGACACAAACTATTTTACAAACTGCTGATGTGGCATACTCCACATCAACATATTGTGTGGGACCGAAGACTACATTAAACAATTTGTTGATCAATAGGCTGACGTGGAGTATGCCACATCAGCAGTTTGTAAAATAATTTGTGTCTCTAGCACAACTCTAATTTTAGTGCATCCGTCCCAAAACATGCAACTAAAAAAATTATGTGGTTATATTTTTTTGTTTATTTACAATTTAGTTTTTTTTTGGTCTTACTTTTAGTAGGAGCAAAATGGCACCTGCAATTAATTATTACAACTTCAGAAGTATTCTGAATAAAGAATATCCCCTTGCCTTGGGAGATCATGATTCCAGACGGCTTAAAGTGTGCATTATATAAAAACAAGTTATATTTTCTATACAAAATAAGTTGCATTTCAGATTATTTTTGTTATATAAGTATATATTATACAGTCGGCTATGACAACAGTATTTTGGGCTATAGCGACAGCCATAACTATTCTGGGCCACTGTCGCTATATCAAAAAAAAACAATCACCATATATCTACTATATAATACACAGCTGTCTATATATATATACGGTTCGGATCAAGTGCATACCTCTTATCTTACTCACCCGTGCTTACCCCCTTTAGGCGAAGGTTTCGGTCATACAACCGCCGTCTATACTTTTAACGACGGACAAACATATAGCGTCACTAAAAGTATAGACGACGGTTGTATGACCGAAACCGTCGCCTAAAGGGGGGCAAGCACGGGTGAGTAAGATAAGGGGTATGCACTTGATCCTTGCTATATATATATATATATATATATATATATATATATATATATATATATATATATATATATATAGGGAACTGATCCGTGGACAACGTTAGCTATTGTCCCTATTTCAACTAACGCTCATCCAGCCGTCCAAAATTGGAGTTAGTGGCTGAGATGAGCGCCCAGCCGATAGAGAGAGTAACGGCCAACAAATTTCTTTTCTGCTGGCCGCTACTCCCTCTAGCGGCCAGTCAAAACGACGTGTTTTGACTGGCCGCTAGAGGGAGTAGCGGCCAACAAAAAACAAATTTGGCTTAATTACTGATTATCCTAATTATTCTCGTAAAATAAAATAAAATAAAATAATAAATAATTATAAGGATAATTATAAGGATAATCAGTAATTATCTTTATACTTATCCTTATACTTATTAACAAAATAAGTATGTATAAGAATAATGAATGATTATTGTTTTATGATTTTTAATTATAAATAGGAAATAGTGATTGAGTTTATATATTTGAGTAGGAATATAATATAAATTCAATCACTATTTTCTATTTATAATTAAAAATCATGAGATGATAATCAATAATTATCCTTATACATAGAAAATAAAGATTGAATTATTACTGATTATCATCTTATGATTTTTAATTATAAATAGAAAATAGTGATCGAATTTATATTATATTCCTATTCAAATATATAAACTCAATCACTATTTTCTATTTATAATTAAAAATCATAAAACAATAATCAGTCATTATTCTTATACATACTTATTTTATTAATAAGTATAATGATAAGTATAAAGATAATTACTGATTATCCTTATAATTATTTATTATTTTATTTTATTTTACGAGAATAATTAGGATAATCAGTAATTAAGCCAAATTTCTTTTTTGCTGACCGCAACTCCCTCTAGCGGCCAGTCGTTTTGACTGGCCGCTAGAGGGAGTAGCAGCCAGCAAAAAAGAAATTTGCTGGCCGCTACTCCCTCTAGCGGCTGGGCGCTCATCTCAGCCACTAATTTCAATTTTGGACGGCTGGATGAGCGTTAGTTGAAATAGGGATAATAACTAACGTTGTCCACGGATCAGTTCCCATATATATATATATATATATATATATATAGGCCACGGATCCAGTCCGGTCTCCCGGACTGGACTTAAAATACGGACCCCAAAATTTTTTTTTTTTTTTGCTTTTTTTTTTTTTGAAACAACTAAAAAAAAAAAAAAAAAATTTATGGAACTGAAATTTTTCCATAATAAAGTGTTTTGGGCGTGTTTTTAACACCTACCCCAACCAATGTATGTACAGTCTGCCCAGACTGTACAGAAATATTTCGTTATAGGCATCCAAATCACGCCCAAAACACTGTATTATGGAAAAATTTCAGTTCCATAAATTTTTTTTTTTTTTTTTTAGTTGTTTCAAAAAAAAAAAGCAAAAAAAAAAAAAAAAAAAAAAAGGTCCGGATTTTATAAAATCCGGGAGTCCGGACCTGATCCGGACTCTATATATATATATATATATTCCATATAAAAATATAATTTGTTTCTATAGACTACTCAAATATTGTACTGGCCACTCTGAATTATTTGAACGGTCAGTGATTAGAATCTGTCTTGGGATGCACGAAAAGGAGAATGAGACGTTCATTTTTGGGACAAAGTAGTGTTAAAAGACATTTATATGTTTGGAATATGGAAAACTAGCTGGGTCACGTGCCTCCGGCACTGTATGGGCAGTGAAATTTATCTTAAACTTAGAACGGCCCAGATGATTTATTAAGTGAGCGGGAAATTCAAAATTATTATTAGATAGATTAGATAGATAGATGTATTTTATTAGATAGATATATGAACGGTGTGATTTATCTCAAACTTTGGACGGCCCAGATGATTTATTGAGTGAGCGGGAAATTCAAAATCATTTGTATTTTATTAGATAGATTTGAAGAAAAGTGAAAGGAAAATGAAAAGATTAAAAAAAATATTTTTCTTATCTATATATTCATTATATAAATATTTAGATTTATGGTATTAAGATAAATATTTTTCTTAACTACTAGAATTTGCAATGTTTGCAGCGTTTAGCGGTTTTGATCTTCAAACCCGCCTCATCATTTTTTAGCCCAAATATTGTGTTTTGTAAATTAAATAAACTGCATCTGAATAAGTTGTTTTTAAACAAACATGATTTTAAAATTCTTTTGAACTTTGATATGCACCGAACTCACAAAAACATACAAAACACATTATAATCAAACAAGCAGAGGCTTCAGTGCATGCAAAGTGTTTTGTCACTATGTGTAGATATATAATTATCTAGTGTTAAAGATAGGAAGGCCGGCCAGTACGTATAATCTAACTCTATATTGATCTTTCCATTTGTTTGTCCTAAACACATATATAATACATATTCTCCAAACTTTATCATATATATACATTTACCTGAAAACTGATCTTTCTCTACTGCCATTACCGCATTAATTTGAACTAGTAAAAAAAATATGAAAGCCATGTCCAAATTCTTCACAATTCAATCTCTTCAAATATCAACCTTCATCTTTATCTTTTCCTTTTGTGTTCCATCTATATGTGACAAACCCATAAACCTCAACATCTCTTCTTGTTTAATTCATCACAACATTAATAACTTCACCATATACTCCAACCCAAATAATGACTCCACCATTTATTTTCATATCCTAAATTTCTCACTACAAAATTTACGATTTTCGGGACTTTTAGCCCCGAAACCCGTAGCTATAATTTTGCCAGAGACCAAAGAACAACTTGTTAGCACCATTTTTTGTTGTCGAAAAGGGTCGTTTGAGATTAGGATAAGGTGCGGTGGCCACAGCTACGAAGGCACTTCATCTGTGGCCACAGACGGATCTCCGTTTGTGGTCATTGACATGATGAATTTGGACAAAATTTCAGTTGATTTAGGGTCAGAATTTGCTTGGGTGGAAGGGGGCGCGACACTTGGCCAGATGTACTACGCCATTGCTGAATCTAGTGGAGTTCATGGATTCTCAGCAGGGTCGTGCCCAACCGTGGGGAGTG